>JAQFXU010000134.1:0-86032 GCA_034693705.1 Spatulosminthurus flaviceps | reverse complement strand
AAAAAAAATACTTGCTACCTGAAATATTCATAACCTTTTTAATTACTTTATTGTACGTATACAACTACTACAGGAAAAAGCATAAACAAAGTATATTATGGTACACTATTTTATGAAATTAATAAAACCGGCTGTGCCCGGAAGATCTTTACTAATTCTGTTATTGACACTCCATTCCCTGCCTTGCATTTCATTTCGTTGAAATCAGGACCGTTGAAATCAGACTTAAAGGTCCTACGTTATAATCCATCAGACACATTCCCACCGGAGCGGAGGTAATCCCTCAAGTAAATTACAATTTACTACTAAAAGTATTATTTACTTTGGTTTATTGCTTTTACAGAAATATCCAGCGTTGCCAATAATTTCCAGCGATCTAACTTCAGGGAACTGAATCAGTTTTGACGAATTTCGAAGCACAAATAACTAAACTAGCGAAACCATTCATGGAAGATTAGCACCTTTACTAATTGTAAGTAAAATTGTCCATAATGCTCAGAAATCTTCATTCGACATAATTGTTTAAAAACTGATTTATGTCAGGATTAGGGGATGAACTAAGGCACGATTATGTTTGTGTGTGTTCAGCTCATCAGTTCTATAGTCTACATGACTGTCATGTCATCTTATATTGAAGATGAACAACGTAATGGCTACTGAAGATTTTAATGAAAAACTAGAAAACCACTAGAAAACCGCCGCTAGACGTTTTTGCTATGTGCCACCTGACTTTTCAGCCATCACTGTGGCTGGTGGGGTTCTAGTTTTACTTTATATGCTGCCGGAGTTGTTTTTCCATCGCTAAGGACGGCGCGCTTAAAGTAACTGTCCATTTTAATGGCACTCGTGGCAAAAATGAGATCCTATGATTTTATTTTTAAGCACGCAAAAACCATCTATAACAAGAGTAGCGAGTGAAAAAACAGCCTTAAGATGTTGACGGTGACGACATTTTTACTCCTTCAATTTAAATACTTGGTTTTGATTGCAAAATTAAGGACATCGCAACGTATTTACTGATTAATAAACTCGGAGGGTACATATCCATTGTGCAAGGGACTGTGTCGTCGGTGGGATTACTTGATTACTTCCGGAGGTATGGTATAGTAACTTGTAACCGTGTTTGATCTAAAATAAATGAGAGTGAAATGTTACTAATAATATTAAGAATGGAACACGGGAATCACAAATCACAAACAGTAACTAACTCTTATAAAACTAATTATTGTAAGTTTAATCACCAGGAAGTAAAAAACGGACGTAAGGCTAGCAAGTATGAGCAGTACAATGCTAAAGCATTAGTATGGACTTAGTATTTAGGAGGGCCAAAAAATTATTCTTCAAAATTTAGACACTTGAATTTTGCAGATTCAGAAACACTGCATTAGTAGCTTTCAGAATTGCATCCACATTAAATTTTACTCTTACCCAGACCGAAGTTATGGGAGGTAGAGTATGAGGTGTTTTATAAAAAGTTACCCTTTCTGATGGTATAAAAGGACAAACATGGCAGTACCCGCACCAGTCGTCCCATGGACGTCGAGGGATGAGGACCTGGGATGAGCTCCAGGTCCGAGTCCTGACAACCCAGCAGGGTCCTTCGCCTGGGATATCGGGGACCAGCAGGATCCTTCGCCTGGGATCTCGGGGACCAGCAGGATCCTTCGCCTGGGATCTCGGGAACCAGTTGGGTCCTTCGCCTGGGATCTCGGGGACCAGTTGGGGCCTTCGCCTGGGATCTCGGGGACCAGCGGGGTCCTTCGCTTGGGACCTCGGGGACCAGTTGGGGCCTTCGCATGGGATCTCGGGGACCAGCGGGGTCCTTCGCTTGGGACCTCGGGGACCAGTTGGGGCCTTCGCCTGGGATCTCGGGGACCAGAGGGGGCCTTCGCCTGGGACCTCGGGGACAGTTGGGGCCTTTGCCTGGGGCCTCGGGGACCAGCGGGGTCCTTCTCCGGGTAGGAAGGACTAGGAGGGTCCTTCGCCGGGTCTGGAGGACTAGGTGAGTCCTTCGCCGGGTCTGGAGGACTAGGATGGTCCTTCGCCGTGTCTAGAGGACTAGGGAGGGTTCTTCGCCGGGTTCAGTGGACCAGGAGTGTCCTTCTCTGGGCCGCCCTCCGGTCCTTAATTGTACCTTGTTGCTAGGAATCGGACCTGGAACTCATTGCAGGTCCTCTTCCCTCGAAGGCCATGGGACCACTGGTGCGAGTACTGCCAGGTTTGTCCTTTTATATCATCAGAAAGGGTAACTTTTTATAAAAAACGTCATACTCTACCTCCCATTTCTTTGGTCTGGGTAAGAGTAAAATTGAATGTTTTGGATAGCCTTCCGAGCAAAGGCTATCCGTGATGTCGGTCCCAAATATTGCAGGTTCGAAGATTCCCTCGCCCACGTAGTGGGCTATAAAACCCCGGCCCTACCCCTGCGTTACAGGGCGTTCATACTACATAGTTCAAACAAAACGGCCGAAATGTTGGTGTTAAGGTTAATTCTCCGAATTTCAAATTAGCCCGCTTCTGTTTTCAGGAAAGTAGTTCAACTCGATGTTACTAAAATAAACATATAGTATATAAGAATTCCACTTAATCCACTAAAAACACTAAGTTATAGCATGCTTAACATGTCACGCACTTGGGGCAAAACGTTCAAAAAGAGGTGAAAAAATACACACATCCATTGCCCCTATACAGCTAATTGTCAGAATAAGTCATTTCATTGCATTCAAAACAGTAAAAATTGCAGTAATAAAGTAAGCCCGTTGTCTTCCTGGAAATAATCTATTCTGTATACATGCACCTTTGACACAGTTTATAAATAACATACTTGATCAATGATTTACAAGTCTTTAAAAAAATTAAATGTTCCAAAATTAATCGTCGAATCTTAACTACAAAATAATACATGCCTCGTGCTATTTACATAAACTGGAGCAGCTCATTTAGAATGCTTACAAGTACATTGAGTAATTAATTACTGAATGGGCAAGGTTTCTAAACGTTTACACATCAAAGAATAAAATGTTTAAATATCCTAAATATAAAATACATACTATAATTATTTACAAGACAATCTACTAAAGTTGAATGAGCAACAACATATTTGTCTTCCGATATAGTTTACATATACAGCAAACTATAGACTAGAAGAAGACCTCCCCATTCCACATCCCCACCAACGTACTAACCCAAGTAAGTTAAATATAGCTATAATTGTAAAAGTCAAAAGCGTGTGCGAAAGAGCTTCACACGTAATTTGAACGTGTACATAATATAAAGGTTTTGTATAATGAAGATACATAGTAAATTCCATGGGACAAACAAAAATTGTGGGTATTATTAAATTGAATGAAAAAGAAGTTTATTTTTTTATTTATTGTATTGCCCCTAGAACGACGAGAGTCAAAAGTCTACATCTAACGATGATTGAAAGGAGTAAAGATATAGAGCTTGTGTGTGTAACCAAGGATTTGTGGACATACACAGGCTTTGACGACATCTTTGGGGCAACTTGCCGACATTTGAATTTCCCCTTATTGCCAGAGCATACTCTCGTCTCTTCACTATGATATGCTCGTCGTCTTCCCTTTACCCATTCTCAATTCTCCCTCGGCGGTGCCCAGCTTCCTTCCTTTCAAGGCATATATAGTCAAGTGTGTGTGATGTGATCCCGTCGTTTTTTTTTATTATTCCATTCCATACATTATCATATTATATACAGACAGAGCTAAGGGATATATCTACAACAACTATTTGCTTTGGTCATACTCCGTTTTAGTGCTCCTCACACTCGCACTTTAAAACTATATGGTTTTTACCCATTATAGAGCCCACACTTTCAACAGTACGAGTCTTCAGGTAAGATTTAAATTCCTCTATAAATTGCAACTGCTTTTATGATTTTGATATCGTATATTGTCCTGTTACGGAAGATACTGCGTTTGATTTGTTGCTTGAGATTCTCGAGTTTGGTTGTCGTTCCCTCGTTTTTTAAAGGCAGTTTGTGGATTTAGTGATATTCTGTGTTGGTAGATACTGTACATGGGAATTATCTCATTAGATAATTTTTGGAAAATTGTGTGTGAGACACTTGGAAAAAAACTATTCATGGACTATGACAATACACGCTATCCCATGACTTGGGTCTGAGGCATTGGAATTCAGTATTGGAACTGAATGCATAATGATTTGAAGATTGAATCAAGTGTTGAGTGAGTGAGTAGTGTCGGGATAAGGACTTTATTATTGTGATCTGGTCAGTGGTGGTTGATTGAAGGGACATTTTGAAGACACAGGGAGAAGAATTCTTGGGATTTTTAGAGTATGTAATTAGATGGTGACGATTTGTAAAATTTAGTTGTAAAGGATGTTGTGTTGGGTGTTGTTTTGTTTTGGGTTTGATTGTGTGAGTGTGGTGGTTTCTGTTGTTGAGAAATGAATGGTGTGTGTTGGTTGATTGTTTTGAGTTGTTTAGGAGGTTGAAGGATGGATGTTGGGATGTGGTTGGGGAATGTGATGATTGTTGAGTGAGACTTTTAGTGATGAGAAAGTATTTTAATGGGAATGATTTTGATATGTGTTTAGAATGGTGAGAAATTACAAGAGGAAGACGGAGGATCGGTGGTCAAAGCAAGATCTTCTAGAGGCACTGACATCCATTAAAGAAACAAAATTGAAAATCAATGAGGCAGCTCGGCTCTTTGGTATCTCAAGAGCGACGCTTTACAGACAGTACCACAAGTTCCAGCAGTCTGGGGGTATTCATGATGTTAATCAATTCCGAACTTGCGGAGGTAATCCAATCCTCACGAGAATAGAAGAGGATGTCCTGGAGAAAACAATACTGGACTTGCGGGATCAAGGTTTTTCCGTCACATCAAGCGATATCAAGAGAATTTGCTATGAGTATTGTGACTCAAATGGCATTCAAAATCAGTTCAATTCGGAGAAGAGGATGGCAAGCGATGACTGGTATTATGGATTTCTCAAAAGACACCCACAAGTTAAGATTCCAAAAACTGCAAATGACTCGGAGACTAGCGACAGTGGAAGTCAGAAGTTCAAAACTGAAGATGGAGATGAGGACGAAGAGGAGGACGAGGAAGAATCAAACATTGAACCACCTGTTCCAGTGAAGCAGGGTAAGTTGAGTTGGGTGTTAAATCGTGTGAGGAATAATTTAAGGTGGTGCGATTGGTCCGAAATATTTTTATCATATAATTACCTGAATATTTAAGAAATCATTGACTTTTGGTAACAAAGGAACGTGAATGGGATTGATGACGTGGCGATTTTATGTTTTGATACCCGGAACAGATATTGTGAATATTTGTAGTTGAGGAAGTTTTGAAAAGAACAAATGAATCAGCATGGCATCATTATCATTAGGATTTGGGAATGTTCGAATAACTAATGTACCTTTCAAGTGCTAACAAAACTTCATGGTTTCGGGGCTTATGGAGATTTAAACAATTTTGAAATTTCTGACGAAGGATCTTTAAAAGTAGACTTGTTGCGTCCAGTGCTTGTAGATTATTTTAGTTTTACGTTACGTTGTTCGGAGTCCTGCTTTTAATTGACTTATTCATCAGTTAGTGTAATTCAGTTCAATCATATGATTGAAAACCTGAAAACATAAGACAATTGAGTTGATTTTTCTTAGGTATTTAGTGTACCCCGTTCAGATTCGTGAAATTTGGTTGTTAGAATGAATACTCGAGTTTGGATTTTCGGTCGTAAGTTGTAACGCTCTGTTTATGATTGTGAAATCAGTGATTTTATGTTACAATGTTTTCGATCTATTCTTGTTATAAACGTTACTGGTTACTGCAGTGTTCGATACGTTAACCACTAGATCGACAGCTTGTCGATGTCGGCCAAAGACAGCTTCCACATTGCATTTCTTTCTGTCTTTGACATTAGTTTAATCTGCCTTAGTTGTATTTCGTAGGGGAGTTCGTATCAATCAATTTGATTCCATTCGTTACTTTATTAACAATTAATATGTTATTCCTGAGTACGTTCGTAGGACATAACTACCAAAAATATTCATATTACAAAGGCGTAGAACATTTTTATTCATAAAATCAACATTTTATCAAACTGCTAAACTTTACAATGAAATTGAAACCAAAACTACTAAAACGTTCACTCGACTCAAGTTAATTCAATTTTTACGAATTAGATGTTAGTATAGTAGATAAAGGTTGTGAAGGTAAATCCGTTTTAGTTGGCCAAAATGTTCTTTGTGAATACTAGTTTAATTTAAGCTATAGTGTTACTGAAGGGAGACTAGTCTTTTTGTACAAACCCAGAAATAACGCGTTAATAAATTCGAATGAATGAAGTCTGTACAAAAAGATTCGTATACACTCCCCTCCGGAACACTTGACAATTAAAGAATCGCGAATAATTTAGTAATATTCCCAATAATGTAAAAAGCTCATACAGCGCTTTTAGTTAACCTTTTAGCCAATATCCACTCAGTTACCATTGATCATTCATTGTACCAATTGAGTCAATTGACCAAATAAATTTGTAGTTCATGCTTCATTAGGAATTTCATTCCAATGTTTAGCTGATTGATAAAACAGATTTCCTATGTGCTGTCCTGTGTGATTCATGGACTGTTTTACATTTGAGGCACATTTTTCAGCTTTTCCGAGCTGGTGGTATTCAGATAATGGAAAACTCTTATTTTTATTAATGTAAGAATTGTTTTGGTTCACTAGTGAGTCCGATATTTTTCAAATTTTAGAACCTGTAGAGACCCAAAAGAAGGCTGGATCTGGCCGGGCTGCCAAGAAAATGAAACGATTGAAGAATGAAAAACCAAAGGTAAAATCTGGAGGAAAGGCCAAACAAAGCAAATCCAAGGGCAGCAAAGGAAGGAAAAAAGCATCACAGTCGCACTCTTAAAGAAGATCAATTAAGGTTTTTTGAATTTTGGATTCGCCGTCTTGAAATATTTTTACCTACATCATCTATTATCTCTGTATTTTTTCTTGTTCTGTTGAGAGTTTCTCAACTGTTTTGCTATGCGTAATTAGACACTCGAGATAATTATATCTTCTTTTCTGCGATGTTAAGGGGTAAGGGAACCAGGTCATGTAGTAACTAGTGAATTGTGCGTTGCCGGGATGTCAGTGTTACTATTGCATTGAATATGATGGCAACTTCAATTATTTTAAAAAAACTGATCAAAAAGTTCCTGATGTAAGCATCTGTATTTGAATTTAAGTCGCTACTTCCATTTCGATGCCCACCCGTCTATTTTTCGCGACATTAAACCAATATGATTAATTTACACTGTCTTGTTTAGAATCTTTCCGTATGTAGATTGTATAGACTAAGATTGTTATTATTCCTAGGCTAGATGTAATGTCGGATGTTTCACTGTTGTCAATAGCAAGCGTCTGTACAGTAAGATAGTTCGTTTTCATTTAATATGTTGTTTTCAAAAAATATATGTTGTGCGTTGGCAAATCAGCCGCGTTTTTGACTAATAATTATTATTATTACTGTAAAACTTCTGGGATACTGGAAATTCAAATCATTGTGTATTGTTGCCCTTTGTTGGTTTTAAATCGCCGTTTAAAACATGCTGATCTGGTATTGTCAGCACACTGTTATTATAGTAGTTACACACGTTTGGTCACATTATAAAATACATTGGATAATCTTAATGAGCCTTTCAAAAATATTTTTGTTGTCACAGAGGTAACAAATGTCAAATTCACATTGTCTCCGATAGTGCGTAAGTATGGTCGATGTTTGTGTAACTCAACCCCATCCTCTACTCCTGCACGAACTGAAGAACTCATTTCTTCTTGTCTTCAATAAAATTGTATACGTTCATTATAATTTTTGCATTAAAATAGCGTGTGCAGTATCGATACTCCTAGTGATTCAGTCTTTTATTATTACAATTGGTTACTAGTATACCGAGGAAATTAGCAATTAGCATATGGGATGGTTGTGTTTCATCTTTGTAATACTGCCCAACTGGCTTGCTCGGTCATCTTCGAACTTACAAGGCTTATTTATTTTATTATAATTAAGAAATCATTCAATTTACACGTTGAAATATTTTTTAGTTAGTGATTAGTACTACCGTGTTGATGCTTACAAAAACCAGCACATAATTAGAATCTGTACAATGAATTGATATACTGCTAGATTTTAATGAAGGGGTGAAAACATGATGCCGACGCACACTGGTCCGTTTGACCTCAAGTTGATAACTTCATTTTTCACCCAAAATCGAAGTATTGAATGAAATATATTCGTAATTTAATTTAAACCATCATTATTATAGATTCATCAATTTGCAAAATTGCAATGCATAAATTGATTGATTGAATGAACATACGTTAATATAAAGTTATTTTCATTTATACTGCATGGATTTTAGTGGACCTTGCAATTAGCTACTTTAAGATGAATTTAAACGGAGATAAAACAGGGTGAATTTGTCTACATTTTTGATATTTTATGATAAATTCAAACCAGGAAATTGGTGGCCCCCAAATGAAACTCACAATCATTTTGTAGACTTATTTCGACTTTTGTTTTCGCCCTGAACCCTTACACTTCTTAACACAGCAACACAAGAGGGTGTTGGATCCCATTTAAATGTATTCTAAGGAAATGTACTTGAGGCTCAGCTGCAAGTGCAATGATAAAGATAGGGCATTACAATTTTGCAAAATGATGGTTGAAAATAAAATTTCGAACGTATTTAATTCAATACTTCGATTTTGGGTGAAAAATGAAGTTATCATCTTGAGGTCCATCCAACGGAGCAGAGTTCGACGGCTAAAGCTCAAAAGATGCTATATGCAGAAGTCCCGAATGCGCGGTAGTACCAAACCAGCCAACTGATAGTTCGGCTAATTGTAAATACCAAAGTCAAAAGGGGCTATTTGCTTCCTCTACCGTTCGCGTTGCCTTACATATAGCGGTGGTATATTGGTGTACAGACTCGGCTGCTATGAATATTAAACTACCGCTGCATGTAGCCCCTTGTGGAACGACGCTTCCAAAATTATAGCCCTTTAGGGCTTTAGCCGACAATGTAAAGAACCAACTGTCCAGTCATAATTTGTACCAGCTTATGCTACTTCAATAGAACATTAGCCAATTTGATTTTCTAGAAACGGATACAGGCATACAGGTACTCTTGCCTTGTGGGTAACCATTTCAAGACACCGCCGCACAACAAATATTGCCGTCTAGCGGCGCAATCAAGAAAGCACATTTCCCCCTTTCATGTTAAAGGAAATTCACGAATTCAAACAATTGAAATATCGAGTAAATTTAAGAACTGCAAAATTGTTTCAAATCTGTTCACACTCTTCATTTTACCTCCGTTCAGCATTATTGAAAAATTAAGATCCGGGGTTATTGAAATTCCGTTCATGGTATATTATTCGATTTTTCCTGAGTTAGTGTAATACATAGTGGGCTGTTCTTCCCCAATTTCTCACTAAAATAAAAACGCTTTTCATGCAACATTCTTTTTTATTTGAAAGATATTCAACCAAACAGTAAGTCTTGGTGGGGTAATTACATACATTTCTACCAAGTTTCTCATTTAAAGAAATTCACGATTCTTTTTCTTTTAACGTGAGGCTTGAGATGTAGGTGCGATACCGGAAGACGAAAAGAAGATCTTCGAAATCCGTCTCTTTTCGCATCCTGTTTCCATCGTCCTGTAATTACATCTATAACCATACTGGGATCTTACAACAAATGTTATGTGAAGTCATAGCAATGGGTTCTGAAATCCAAGGAAGCTTCGATGTTAAAAAGATGGCAAAGTGATAATAAAGAGTATTTCAGTTAAGATTTCATATTATCATGGTTTATTCAAACATTCCGTTGACAGTAATTTACACATTAATATGCACTGACAAATGACTATGAATATTAATCATTTCCTCGCTTCTTTCAAGTGTACTCTTTGTAGTTTAGTAATTAATATTATTACCCTATAAGTATTAGAGTCCGCATAATAAACAATATAATTTTATTTCCTCCTCCTAATCATTATATGATTACAGGTTAGTAATTAAGTTGCAAATAGAAACCTTATTAGGGAACTATATTTAACATGTACACAAATTCCATGTACAACAATAAGTTTCCCTTACGTTTCTATCTTTACAGTAATTATTTATGTACATACCCTTAATAACCTAATCCTACTACAATTGAATAATTTAGCTTCTCATTGGTATATAGTATCCCTTATAGCTCCAGTATTAATCTGTAAGTATATACAGTCACCAATAATATTATTACTCCTAAAGTTTACTTACGCTACGAGTTTGTTAAAGACGATTTTTTAAATTGCCCATTTTGTTTCGATTTTATTGGAAAAACCCTGACATGCCAAAAATGTGCACCCCGTGTACTTTTTACGTATACACAAGTGGCTGAACCCTATAATATTTACACTACACATTTAAGACTGAATATTATACCTGTATACATACAACACGTATTTCCACACATTTATCCTTATTCAGTATTTATAATATTATACATTTTGGAATGCATAACTTAAGTGGGGGTTACATGGGAGTTTAAATTGTAAGATCCGGTCAAAAAACTATACTATTGTGAGGTTTTGCACATTGAGTTAGTTGTAATAAAATTCAGTGTGAGTTCGGCTACTCATAATATTGAAGGACTCTTCTTAGACGCTTATTTGCAGAAGCACTCAGGATTTTTACTTAAGTACCACATTTTTAGTATTTTTAAAAATTATTATTACTTTTAAAAAAAATCCTACCACC
Organism: Spatulosminthurus flaviceps; assembly: GCA_034693705.1. NCBI lineage: Eukaryota > Metazoa > Arthropoda > Collembola > Symphypleona > Sminthuridae > Spatulosminthurus > Spatulosminthurus flaviceps. The sequence goes on along the minus strand of JAQFXU010000134.1, from coordinate 75,233 downwards.
GTATCGAAAACCAATTGAATTTATATCTCTGATGAAGATGCACAAGAATAATTTTTCAGCATGGAAAATATTAACATTCATCTATGTAACCAATAATTATACTTACATATGTAATCATCCTAAAGAAATTCGCACGTATCTTCAAATACGTTAGTGCTTACAAAATATTTTAAGTAACTAGTATTTCCGAACATTAAATCCAGAATCTTTCCCCTATTTCTCAAAAACCTATTTACCGTAAATATTGCTCAAACTATTACCATGCAAGAACAATGCATTCGTCAAAACTATATGTATTTAATCTAACTCCAAGTGATATTTCCACAATAATAATAATTATTATTATTGTTTTACCGTGTGAGATTATTTACTCGCTTATGCTACGCTCATACCTACATTACTGAACAAATCTACCTCTTTCCTTTACCACTGTACAACAACTTTGTGCTGCACTGTACCTGTTATTACAATAATTATTACACATAGCTTTTTATTAATTGACTTAAAGATTCTCACATTTTATCATATGGGTGAGTCATATGATAATTAAAAACATGTTTAATAGAGTTTTACTGGGACTAAAAACCTAATTCTCGTCAATTTTGCAAAAGTCAAGATATTTTAAAAATCCGAAAAGGAATTACTTCAGTGGGAATACAACGTTTTCAAAAAAGGTCAAACTTGGAGAAAAAGGATTGGAAATTTTCGAGAACCTCACAATAGAATATTGACTGGGTTTGACATCTTGTCACCTAAAAAATCTCCAGTTGTTGTTATTTTTTATTAGTATCATTCTTCCTGGGTTCTGGACACAAGAAGAATATCACGGTATACCCAAGAAAGTAATCTCATGCAATTCAAATTCTATTTTCTTATCCCATTTATAGCCTTATATGTATTTACAACAGTAACATTTCAATTATAATGTGGCTACAAGTAGCTGACATTAAGTACTTCATATCATCATCATCTCCATTCTGTATGCTATAGATATACAAAGACCCTAGAATTTTAAAACCCGCTCAAACAATGAAGGAATTATAGTTTAACAAATCTACAACATACATTAGTCATCGGGATTGATATTATCAAGAGTTTTGGCTTAAGCGTAACGTTACATCTATATAAGTTCAATAAGTTGTATCAAAATTGGTAGTGATAAGAGTTTTTTTCAAATCTACTACTCTTACATTAGTAGATTTTAGTAGATAGATTACATTTTAGACAGTAGGGCAGCTCTCACAAGGTATAGAAAATTATACATTTTAAATGTAAACAAGATTACAGGAAACGAGAATAATTTAAAATGTTGGATACAAAAGTCTCGCACATGAAACACATTTGAAAGAGTCCAAGACTTTTAAATGTACGCTTACTACACAAACTATACATACATTTATGCGGACGTTACTCATCTATGGGATTTATAGCCGTTGCAAATTATTTTAGTATGTAGTTTTAGTATAGAGATAGCATTATCATTGATGACGTTGAAGCCTTAAGAGTTTCACATTATACATATTTACTTTAGCAATAGAAAAGTTGTTTTCCATAAAAGAATCTGGCTCAATGGGGAAAGCTGAGTGTAGTTAGCAGAGTGGCACTAAAGTCTCCAGCCAGAGAGTAAAAGGTTTCCAAATGATGTGCTTTTTTAAGTCTTGCTATTTACTATACACAGAGAAAGTTAAACACGGTGGAATGGGCAAAGTTTCGAGGGCATTGAGTCGTCGCCATTGTATATCTTTCTATACAGCAAATTCTTCCGTTGTTTTTTTTGAACACACATTCATTATTAATTAAATTTATACGTATGATTATAATATGATTAATTGTAGATTAATGTCAGTCAACCGACGAGTCCAATTCCAAACTTAGGTCTAATTATTGCGCTTGCGGTCTTTTCATTTAATTCTTTTTATATAAGAAGAACGATCTAAAACACATTATTAGTTATTATTTGATTCATCACACCACATGTATGTACGTACTTACAAATTTGGATTGTGTACACGAGAGTAGTAATAATTTTTTTGTATTGTTATAGTGTATTCTTATTAGTAGTAGTAGTAGTAGTAGTATTTTTTAAGCAAGGATGGTCCTAAAAATTGCAAAGGTTCGTTCATCCTATACCTTTCAGTCTGAGAATCACTTCACTTTTTCTCCCCCCGCTTGAAACATCCGAGCATAAATATTACTTGTATATAATGGCTAATGTATTTAATGTGTATATGTACAATCAATTTATTATATTACATCATAGGACTTCTATATATATTTTATGTATATTTCAAATGATTGATGAAAAGTAACGACATGTGTGTTTCTCTGGGAATATCGTTTGTTACAGTTGTACTGTATATACTTTTACATATATGTATATATATTGTGTGTACATAAAGTAGCTATGTTCATTTTTTTCCGTTCATATATTTATGTATAGTATATATACTGTGCTAGTAATTGTAAAGTTTCATTTCGAGAAGGCTACAGAGATGAGGATGTGGAGAGAGAGTTGACGAAAGAACTCGATGAGGAATGTTCGCGATGTCGTTTATTGCTTTTTCTTCGCTTCCGACGTGAGTCTCTTTGGAAGACGACATTACTTGGGTCGTCGGCCAGTTGTGGGAATTTGTGCACATTGTAGAGATCTGACGGTCGATAGCCATGAACTTGACCTTTGGATAAAAGTTGTTCCTTCTCTTCTTCGGTCCAAGCCCTTCGACCATCTAGACCCATAGATATGTACATCTTCTCCTCCTCCCAAGCCTTCTCGATTGCACGACGATGTGCGTGCTTTATGAGTCGACCAAATTCTTCATCTCTGTCTGTACCGTAGCGAACAGCCACACTTGTGTCTCCATTTGATAAACGAAGTTCCTGGAATTTTCCAAAAAAAAAACTCATATAATCATAACATGTATATATATATATATATAGGAATTTATTCCTGGGGCATAACAGCGGAATTTGAGGTGTGAGTCATATGACTGTGAGTGTATGAGTGTAGGTGACAAAATACATACCTTTATGCCATTTTCAGCATCATGGACAGATATATTATAAAGGCCCCCAAGTCTCTTCAGTTCCTCCATGTCATCGCGGAGTTTATGAGGATTATCCTTAACAAAGTAGAAAGTATTCTGGTGAGATGACTTGAAGTCAATGGAGAGTGATCCATTGAGAACTGAAGTGATGACTCCTTGAATAACGGAGTTGTCAACGGTACTTATGAGAGTTTTGCCGCTCTCTATGCGGGAGATGAGGAGCCCAGGGCCAAAGGCTGCCCTTTTGTAGGCAATCTTACTCATCAAGTCCCATTCGTTGACCCCCGCTAAGAGCCTTTCGGTTTTTAAGCGAGATCCTCGACGGAATCCGGGGATTTTGAAGCCTTGGGTCACAGTTTTGGCAATACAGTCCAAGCCTGCAACGGCTCCGAATTCAGGAACTAAATGAGGATTATTGGTTATTGTGGGCTCGACAGTGAGGGGGGTAATGTAATCCTGTCCGAAGACCTTTTCTAAGTCGTATCCATACAACTTGAGCCAGTCCTTGAGGGAAGTCATTTTACTATCGGCGAATAGATTTCTAGGAGTGATGGGATCATTTTTGGCGAAACGGTACGAGAAAATATCTGTTGGAGCTTTTAACGTGGCACTTAGGGTTTTCCAATTTGGAACCATCCATTGACCGATTGTGGGGTCATATGGACGTCCATGAATAATTACAAGTCCAGTCTTTCGATCGACTACACCACCATGAAAGCCTAAGGGTAGGTAAAACTCAGGGTTTGTATCCCTCACAACTTTGCCGAATGGTGTTCGATGAATCTCTTTCACGACGTTCCCTTGCCCATTGAAGACTGCAAGAGGAGAATTGTTCTGGTCCGTGGCTACATAGTACCTCTGGCCATCTGAACTTGTGAGTCCTAGCAGTGCTTCGGCATTGTCGTAGAGCAGGAGGTACTGTTTTCCCCAGAAGGGGAAATGAATGTGCGTGATGAGATGGGGTACCTCCGGATTGGCATATAAAAATTGTGTCACATTTCCCTGATCATCCTTCCAGGACACAAGACGATCCATGTGATCATAGAAAAACCAAACTTTGTAAATGTCTTTCTTGACAGCGTGAAGGAGAAGACCTTTGTCATCGTACTGGAACTTCTCGTTGCCTCTTTGGACTAGGAAACCTCTGGGATCGTAGGTGTAGCGGAAGAGCTCTCCCACTTGAATCACACGGTCTCCACTGTCATAAATCAAGGAGGACTTGTCTCCCTGCTCCATGATTTGGATCATGTTTCCATTCTCGTCATACACGTACTTCCAATTGCCACTACCTAGCACCTCCGACACATGACCATCCGCGTCGTAGACGACGTTGTCAGCATACGCGGACTTGGAAACCATCATCTTACGATGCTTAATCTTACCACGACTGTCATAGTCAATATCCAATTTGAATACTTCAGTTCCTTTGAGACTGATGGCCATTCGACGGACGCGAGCTACTTTATCTTTCTCAATGATCTTCTGGAATATTTTCGGAGTATCTTGGATCAATGTCCGGTTGAAGTTATCCGAATTGATATTCTGGTAGATCGTCAGGTCCTGAACAGTTTCTAGCATCCCAAGATTCTGACTCTTTCGGATTGAAAGACCTTGGACATGCTTCCCATTAATTTCCACCTCGATGTTACTCACCCGAGCATTCCCATCGTATTGGTACTTCAAGTGAATGTTGTCCAGCCCGGTTTTGTCACCATACTTCTCTCTTTGCTCCTTGACAATACCACCGTGGTACTTGTACTCAATCTTCACCTCGAAGCTGGATTGGGAAACGTCAGTGACTTTAAGCAGACCCGAATTTTCTTGGTAACTGAATCGAGCAGAGCGGAGACCCGCAACAATTGCTTCCACTTTATTGTATTTATTGTACACGTAATTCACTCGGCCTGAGCCTTGGGGATAGGTAATGGCAAGGATCTGGCCCAGGTCGTTGTACTGGATTTTATAGGTGTCCCGGCTAGACGGAGCCTTGTAAACATACTCATATACACCGATAGACGTGGAGATGCCAAAATTGTGGATGTGACCCCGCGGGGTTGTCAGGGATTGGAAAGCACCGGAGTGATCATATTCGATTAAGTAGTCACTTCCTCCGGCCGTAGTCACCTTCAGAGGCTGTTAATTAAAGAAGTTCGAATGAATTTCCTATAACTACAGATTCAACATCTTCTCACATTATTATTTCAGATTAGTAAGATTTTTCCAAGAGATTCTCATCTGCAAACTTCAGATTTATAAGCTCCTCCAACATTATGTTTGTACAGTCTTTGAATATCTTCACAAGATATAAGCGGTAGATTATAGGGATAGGGAGCTTATCCATATACAAACGGGTAAATGATTATATAAAAGTAGCGTAATACGGTAATACTGACTGAGAGCATAAAGTCTAGATAAGAACCTAAGTAAATTTACTGACTTGGACTGACAGGCATGGAAAAAGAGTCACTTACAAGATTATCAATGGGATCCCTGAAGGTGTGAGTGAGACTTGTTCCGTCTGTGTAATCAATTTTGAAGAGCCGCCCTGATCTGTCGTACTCGTAGACCTCTGTCAAGTCATCCCATTTCCATCCTATCAACCTACCGAATCGATCGTATTCCAATTCGACTGGGGCAAACCCGAGACTGGAAGGAGAGAAAAAATGTCATGTTTTAGTACATTTTCTATCGGCAAAAAAAATCAATAAACACCATCAGCTCATTTGTGTACTTCAGTAAAAGCATATGGTTTTATGCTTGATCAAAAGATGGTAAAAATATTATCTTATAGATTCCATAGGATACACTCGAGACACAATTTTTCCTAGTATGTATTTTCGGGGAATATGTAGACATACATACGATAGCAAAGGAATTGTAGCCTTACCTAGGACTCCACTTGGATGGCCGATTGGAACGGTCGTAACTAACATTGAGGATAGGATTTCTATCATCACTGAAAACAACCTCAGACTTTGTTTCCCGATCATATTCCACCATGAGAATGTTTTCACCATTGATTCGCATTTTCTTATCGATTTGAACAACTTGTTTATTTTTGCCTCGGCCCTCTTTCCGGGGAACGTAGCGCCATTCTACTCGATTAACTAGGTCACCAGCAACTTCTGTTCGTTGTTTGCCTGGGATGGGAAAACTATCGGATAGGATTGGACTGATATCACCAAGAACGTTGTAGGGAACGGTTTCCGTGGTTATAGTCTGACCCCATGGGAATTGTCGGATGACACTTCCGTCTGGATGAACTGTCGTAACCTCTTCTGTCTTGCCTATTTGGTTGGAAAAAAGTTAGCATTTAGATTACAATCATTTAAAAAGTTTACCTCACCATCCACCTCAACACTCTCAAGTGAACATCTCTTTAACCAAAGGCTATAAAGCTGCTTTGAGTTATACCATCTCAAAGGTTCTACCTACATAAATAAGTGGACTTGCAAAGCGAATATGTAGGGTTGGGAGTCAAAGGAAAAGAAAAGAGAAATAAGGAGAAAAACTTTCGCACCTTGTCTCTTGTAAATGCTTGAGCCTTTGATGAGGACAACTTCAGGCAGACTATCGTCTCTAGTAACTTTCACACTAGCTCCCTTTTGACTCAAGTCGAAAGTTAAAGCTATAACTTGACCCGTTGGACTCACTGCCATGGTGAGTCGACCAAATTCATCGTAAGAATAGACCGAGCTCCGTCCACTACTATCCTGTCGACTCTTGATTAATCCAGTGGACCCATGGTAGTCGAAAGTTAAATTGTACCCTTCTGGGGTAGCGAATTCCTGGAGCATTCGAACTCGCGACATTTTCAAATTAAACTTTTGAGCTTGGGAATTCTCTATTGTCTTCACTTGGGATGAGTAATCTCGTAGGATTTGAATTTTGTTTCCAGCAGAGTCAGTGACACTGCTCAACTTCCCATTGGACATGTTGACATTGTAGAGGAATGTGTAGATAGTCTCTCCCGTCACGATATTCTTTGTGGCTACGTGTTGACCAAATCGGTTGAACACGTAAATTTCCTGGGTTTCCGGTGAGTAAATTTCATATGGTCGGGATTCTGTCGATTGCGGTTGAGGAATGGAAGCCATGATTGAACGTATACGATTGTTCCCCTAGTGATCAAAATTCAATTTTGATTTATAGAAAAATGAACAGATTTTGACATTCATATGAGTTTGCTTTAAATTCCTGGAGGATCCATACCTGATCACTGACATGTAACACGCCATCTGGAGTCATACAAATGGCAGATATTGTATTAAATTTGGAAGTTGCAGCCAAATAGTAGTCCTCCTCAAAGCAAGCGCAGCCTTGATCTAAGCAGTTGCACTTTGACTCGGATCCAGCAAAATGGGAAATTTTCCCATCAGTTGTGACCAGTCGCACCCGATTAATTCTTTGCGAGTCCGACTCAGCAACATAAAGATCGCCATTTGAGGCAAACGTCATGCTCTGTGGACTGATGAGAGTGGCATGAGTAGCCAAATCCATTTCATAACCCCCTGCTGGAGCAGTACAGTGAAGTGGGCGACCAGCAATGATACGGATCCGGTTGTCCTCCGTCAGCTTGAGAATCATATGGTCATCAATGATGTACAGAGAATTATCCAGGGGATTCACCGTCAGTTCCGTTGGCCACCTTAGATGAACCTATGTATGGATATAGAGAAAGACACAGTCCATTGTGAGACACTCAAGGTCCGGATAATTTGCCATTATGACCAAGTGTTTCATGTGGAAGAAATACCTCCTCAACTTTCAATGTTCCTTCACAAGGGATGGGTTTCCAATGGGATTTCTGCTGATGATTTCCGATTACCGTGGTGATTATACCATCCCGGTCCACTTTCCTGATATTCGTGCCGTCGGCAAAGTACAGGACGTTATCTGACGATACAGCCACTCCTTTTGGATACGCTAGTTTAGCATCACGAGCCAATGCCTCATCACCACAATGAGCTTCATCTCCTGGTAAACATCTCTCACCAGACCCCACGACCGGCTCCCAATTATGTTCTGGGTCGGAACTGTCCTCAATGTTTCTCACACGGATAATTTGATGTGACTCCGGGTCTGAGATGTACAGCATATTGTCCACAGGACTAAGAGCCATGTGATAACGGTATGACACCCTCGTGGCGCTGAAATGCATCATATGTCATTAGACATAATACAAAAGCAAAAAGACTGGCCATATGTGTCTATGTCTGTGCGTAAAAGTATAGCTCTTAAAATACAATGGAGTTTCTTTTTCAAATGCAAATTTAAGAAAGAGAAAGTGAAGAAAGGAAGGATAAAAAATAAAATGAATGTCTTCCGGCACTTGAGCTTACTTAAGCTTGACGACATTGTGTACAGTTCCATCGACCATGATCCGTCGAATGAGGTCAAAATCGCCTACAAAAACAGTTCCATCGGGTGCAGCCTGAAGAGCTACCGGAGCCAGGAGTCTTTGTTTGGCAGCAATGCCGTTACACTCGGATAGACAGTCTAAGGACCGCTGGTATCCATTTCCCATGGCCGTGATAATAACTCTCGGCCTATGCTTCAAGTAAATATTAGAACCATCTCCTTTTTGAATGATCCCCTCATGGAAGTTATACCGATGATGAATATCCAGATTCCATCCGCCAATGTCAGAGATACTCATGTCATGTCCAGACAGAGTGGTACTTTGAACGTCCCAAATTATACTCGCACAATTGTTGTACTCATAGCCTACTTTCACAATTGCTGTCGTCACTCCATACACCCTTTGGCGGTACACATTGAGACGATTCCAGGCATAAGTAAACTTAATGTCCGGATCAGCTTCAAATATCTTCTCAAAGAGTACACCCTCAATTGTAATTCTCAAATGGACTCTCTTCAGGGACGCTGGAATTGTTTCTGCTGTTAATTGCAATTGTATTGTGGACAAATACCCTTGGACCCTTGAACTATGGTACATCAGATGTATCCCTGAGCCTGGTATCCTCACACTTTCTTGAACAACCTACGAGTTCATGTGCATATATAAGTTACCCATATGTAAAGAGATATAAACATACACTAAAAAATCCCAAAATTTGCATTATAGGCGTAAAATATCTCAACTCCTTGAAAATTTCTTCTCTACAACCACGCATATATTCTTACCCTGACTACACATTTTATGGTGAAAGCATTTAAACTTGCTAACAGTTTTTCAAGTATGGAAAACGAAGTACGGACTAATTCGAAAAGTTGAATGACAGGAAAAGTACCTGGGACTCGACGAGAATAGTGCTAGTTTCCGGGCAGTCTCCCTGAAAGCCGTGTTTCCACGTGGCTAAAACAATCGGTTTCATAGTGTCGTAATCATGGGAGTCACAAGACTGTCCCCGGACAAAAACTCGATCGTCCACATCCAAAGAGCCCATCACAACAATGTCAATGATGACCACCTAGAGACCCAATTTCAACTTTTATGACTACTTGAACATCTCCCACTTCTTATAAAGTAGATCCACTATACAATGTATAAGGATACAAAGTACTAGGGACACCACAGCTTTTTTTGACCATCGTTCAGGATAAAAGATTTATACGGGGAGAAAGTAGAGCAATCTCTGTAAAAACTAAATTATTCACCTCATTCCATGGTACAAAGATAGTTCTTGTTTGAGGATTAAAAGGGCTTCGTCCAAAATGTAGTGTGACGGCTCCACCACCGTTCACCATTAAATCAAACCAGCCATCGTCCTGTGTCAAAGTGAAGCCACCCAAAGGTTCCAAGGGAGAACTACTAGAAACTCTCACTCCCATGAGACCGCTCCCATTTGGTGTGACAACTCTTCCACGAACCACACCACTTCGGCTGAAATCACACAAGGTTCACATTTAAGTCTTATATTGAAGACAACAACCTATACAACTTGTACAACAAAAACTACTTGGAGGAATTTTACATAACAAGGACATTTTCCAAGTTATATGTATATATTCCCTCCAAAAAATAAATAAATGATACTAGAGAAAGATACAAAAGACATTTTTTACCAAAATAATACATGTCAAAGATATAGAAATATAGTGAAGAGCTGCTGAGAAAAAACTGTCACACTTTTTTTTATGGTACATATATATGTACATAGTACATGGAAAATATTGACCAGGAAGGACAAGTGACGATGTCAAGTACAAAAGGTATAACGTGTAAGATGATGGTACATTGCATATACACTCAAGAGCAAATGGAACACATGAATGTGACGGGAACAATGACGAGTTGGCAGATAAAAGATTCAGAGTATACATATATATAAAATACATATGACTTTCAGACGCTGGACGCAACACATATAAAATAAATGATAAATATCAAACATAACAAAAAAATAAACTGGTTACATCATATACTCACTAACTCCCTTCCGACTGGGTAAATAAAAAAATTCTGTGCATAACGGCAGGACGTGGACAGAGAAGTACAAAATACGGAAAAATCAATAAATTGTCCATCTAGCATTAAAAGACACAGTCGGCCAGACACGCTTTCCCTCAAGAAGAATCTAACAACTTTTGGAATTCAAGCCTCCAGGTAAAAATGTCTATGTACAACTTCCATGAGTCTCAAGAAACCTCGAGCACACACACACACACGCTCTCACACACATACAAAAAATCTACAAGGGGGCAAGAAGGAGAAAACTCATTGAAGAGGAAAAAAATAACCACTCGGAGAAGAAAAAAGAGACAAAGTCAAGAAGGGAAAGAAAAAGAGATACTTTCCTCTTCATAGAGACTATAGAAGATTGAGAGAGGACAGAGAGAGAGAGAGAGAGAGAGAGTGGGGAGACGAGAGAGAAAGGAGGGGTAGAGAAACGGGGTGAAGGAAGATCCTTAAAACATTCTACAGAAAGAACGTTTAAGCTACAAAAAAAACTTATCGTTAGTGGGAAACCAAGTAGAAGGATGAAATGGGAGGAAACCCTTTTTTTTTTTTTTTTACTTGTAGGCTCGAATTCTTTGATTTGGTTCAACTATTAAACTTTAAATGGTCCTATAAGTTATCCGATTTTTTTATACTTTCCCATAACGGACGACAATTTTTTTATTGCTCTTCTCCTCTTTCTTATATATAAATATATATACAATTTTTTTGCTCTTTGGTTTTGTTGTCGTTCTTGTTGACTGTTACTGTGGAGTGAGTGAAAAAGAGCTCAGCTTACCTCTTGTTGAAATGACTCCAAAACACACTTGATCAAGCAGCACAAAAGACAGATTAAGAAAGCACAGTTAGCCAAGAATGTCAATTTTTGATCCACAGAGCAAAAGGCCCCAAAGCCAACAAAAAAACTACGGTTGTAAACCTATAGCCATGGACCAATTGCTCAAATGGAATCAATCTTGACAATACAGATAGTAATAATAATTAGTCATATTCATGGGAAAGTCACTTTGGAAAAAAAATTTCGATAATTATTTTCAATAATAAAAACAAATTAATAAATCATTTTTTTTTTCGATTCTACCATTGTTAGGTTCTCTTATAAAAGTTGCTATACATAAAGTGGTTCTTCAAAGCCTATACTTCAAATAACCATTCACACATTAATTTCTAATTTCATTAATAATAATTCATCTCATACTGTATATTCTCATTAAAGGTTCAATTTTTTAAGGATTTTTCTACAAAAATAATTTTGTTACTGTTACTGGAAAATACGAACATTACATTTTTTTTACCTGTGCTATTTCTATACTGACAGTAGGAGTATAGTATAAGTGCTGTACATATAATAAGGGAGTGCTTTTCTGAAAAAACTGACTACTAGAAAAATACGGTTACTTTTTTTCCAACTTCCTTCCGCCTGTACATAAAAGGCTTTTTCCTAGAAGGCCCTCATAGCTATTAGCTTTTGAGAAAGTACTATAATTTTTTTTAAATTGACTTGGCTGCCCATGACAATTAAGTGACTAACGATAAAGAACTGGAAGACTCAGGAGACTACGTTATAATATATATATATATATAGTGTTAATAACAAAGAAACTGAAAAAATTCACGTTCAGGTGAAGACAGGGGCACAATTGCTTTAGCTTAGTAACAGTTAAGAGACATAGTTGTGACTGAACCCAGGTAGGTGGGTTACATGACGTACATACAATATATAGATATGTATATATATATGTAAATATATATATGTAATTATAGTAAATATATATATACACATGATAAAGAAAGGAAGACATAGGAGGAGGAAAGGATTTTTTTTCACACTGAACCCAATGGAAACCACAGGCTTATATTTATCTCTGCGTGAAAAAGCACAGGATGTTATGTTACATATATACGAATAGTCCCACCACCAATAAGGAAAAAAATCATTACTGAGAAAGTCAAGTGTGATCTGAAGGGGTCTCTACTAGATATTTGGTCTCAATTGTTTCACTTGACTATGTTTAACGTATACATATTATTACAGAGAAAAGGACATGGTGGAAATATTGGTATGTATTTGACAAGAACAAGAGAATTTTTTAGACAATGGACAAAGGTGAAACGAAAGGACTATTCCTCCTCACATTGTGAAAGTAATGATGAGAATTATGAGGGCGATGATAGCGAAGTAGAAGAAGAGCGAGAGGGAGAGCTAATTAGAAGAGCTTACCTTCCATTAAAGGCATCCTGACGTGCGTAGCTTTGGAGACTACCCTCCTCAATGAGGAACTTCATTTTTTCAAAGAAAGACGCTGTGATTGCAGGTGGTTGCTTCCTCAAAAGAATATCAATGGGTTTCCTGGCAGAGACACACAGTTGACTCTTCTCACACTGAGTCACGGAACAACATTCTGGATCTTCACAGTCAGTTAGCCCATCTGTTCAGAAAATTTTTATCGACGCTTTTGTCAATTTTTCCCTCTTTTTTTTGTATCACATAAACACACACACACACATCCACAAAAAGATTATCCTCACTTTGAGTCTTCCTCTTTTCACTCATTATTATATCATGAGGGAGCCCATGGAACTGTATTCTTCCTCAGAGATAATCTCATTTGAAATGTGTGAATGTCATGAAATTAGGGGAAACATGCTAATCGTAATGGTGATGTGTATTCAAAATAGGAGGACTCCCCGTCGAATATTATGATGATTATTTGGAAATTTCTAAGGAAGTAGCACGACAGGATGTACACGTACAAGTATCAACCACTTTTATCTTCCATACCTCACTCCTACTATTACAGTTTATATTATGACTCCCCTCCAATTTTTTTATATCTATGCCATGCTGTCTAATAAGATGCAATTTGTGAGATATTTTCCCTTAGATTACCTTCCAACTTATTACAATACACAATGTTATATATTCACCTTAGTGCTTACCTTTCCTCAAAATATGTACTTTTGTCGGGTATTATTTCCCATGTATAATTTTACCTACTTTTGTCTCTAATATATTGTGAGTGTACAAATATTCAATTATGTAGATATATCGTAATGCCCCCCTAGACACCTTCCGCTTTCTTATATTTTATATGCATAGTAGGGCGAAAAAGAAACGAGTGAAAAAGGTGAAATTACCTTTGTCATTGTCTTTGCCATCATTACAGTTCTGCTCCATCATGACAGAGCACTCTATTCCCGTCCAGCCTGAGTGACATTTACATTCCCAGAGACCCTCATAATTGGCTTTACACTGTCCATGACCGCTACAACTATTGGGGCATCCTTCCAAAGTGCAGTGACGACCATTCCATCCCGTAACACAGAGACAAGTCCCATTCTTACATTGACCATGGTCCCCACACCTGACAATTTCATATATTTTCATTTAGAAGAGAGTTTACATGCTAAAGTCTCTCTTGAATAACTTTACACACACAAAAGTCCTTTAAATAACATCCATAATGTAGAGAGAAATGCACAAAAATAATGTACCTTTTATCGCAAACCCTTTGATTACACAACGGCCCCGTCCAACCCTCCGAGCACTGGCAACCACCTCCGATGCAAATTCCATGAGCACCACAGTTTGTATCGCAAAGTTCTGAAATGTGATCAGCATTTGTTAGTTTTACTACTTGATATAAATATATCTATATAATATTCATATATACATAAAGAGACGATGAGAGAAAGTGAACTAAAGTCGTAACTTGAAGCTTATCATTCCTCAACTGAGAATTTCCTTTTCTGATATAAGTGAGAGCTGTAGAAAGTAAGGAGGAAACTTCATGACCTTTAATATTAAGAGTAGGTCCTAAAAATTCCGCTCCTTTGTCTCTACTATTCCCATGTATTTATTCCTATATAACGTATACATAACAAAAACATAAGGACATATCTCATAGCACTACATATCCAAAAGGTGTACAGTAGATATATGTATAGCTCTCGGGAGAAAGTAAGAGTAAAGAAACCTGGAGAGATATTTGAAAATTGTACGAGAGGCTTTTACGAGTTGAGGAACACTAAAAACGGTGGAAATTACGAGTGTTTGTACAAAATATAATTTAGTTTGTCAAAGTAACTTCCCTTACGTTCCCTTTTTATGAGTTAAAGAATGCACAACTACCACTAGACTTTTCTTTCTCCACCGTTTATGACCTTACCTTGGGAACAATCTTCACCCGTCCACCGTGGTTCACAACTACAAGTTTGAGTCTCAAGATTAAAAGCGCCATGAGAGGAGCAGTCAGGCAAACATTGTAATGCTTCATTGTCCGGTTGAGAGCAGTCAGCCCCGCGCCAGCCCTTTTTGCACATGCAAGTTCCAGCCAAACAGAACCCGTGCCCCGAGCAAGTTGGATGCATACAATCAGCTATATAATCAAATCCCCGCAAATATTACTTATTTTTTCTCCATTCTTTCCCCATACAAACTTACGTAAATACATATATACGCACACAATCGCAGGCTAACCCATATAAAGCCCTGTATAGCTCATGTTACCAAATATTTATTTTTACCAAAGCCACCATAGTTAAAAACAAGTTAACAAAAAACTTTTTATCACACAAAATTCCCTAACAATAGGATTCAATAAGGCACGTATATATGTATGTACACAAAGATACGGATTAATTACCTATATTTTTACTACAAGTTAGTACATACTAGCATAACCTTCTATAATAAGTTTCATAGTAGTATTATATTTTAAACCTATTACGAAGACATTCATAAGGGCTGTAGCAATAATTTTCTTTATACATAGGAAATAGACTTTATTCAGTTTCCCAACCCAGTAATCACTATGCTGGGGAGCGTGGAGAGGAAGGGAAATAAAAGGTAGCGCTGAAAACTAGAAATGATTGTTTCCGTATGTTTTCAATGAAAACTTTCCTAACTTTCCCCAACTTTGACATACATTCACTCCGGCTATTAGACTTTCTCCTAGATGTAGACCTAGTATTTATTAAAATACATACAAAAGGATTCACGAGCTCAAATTATTCCCTTCCATACACACCCGTTACATACACACTAGTTATCAAAGGCTCCGTAAAGATAATTAAGATACTTTATAACTTACTAATCATCCTATACCTTGAGTAATTGAATGGTCTTTTTACTCTGTCTCTATGTGTATAAATTGGGAAAGTAGGGTGTAGGAATTCCTTGGAATTCCCTCCCTATCCCTATCCTTTGAAAATACAGGCTTTCAAGAGGTGGAATTTAACTTGGAAAGGGGCTCCGCTGTATAGGATAGTAGTGGCCTGAGTGAGAGAGTGACAACCATGACAATGGGAAATTATTGAATGGTCCATATAATCCCTTGTGATTGCCCCGCTCCCATGTACTACACTATACCGATACTTAACCTAATTTAGAATAATATGGGAATGAATGAAGCGATTTGCTCATTTACGCAAAACAATAGACGTGCCTGTATTTCACCTAGGCCAGGCTAGGAATTAATGCAAGGAAAAATTCTAATAAATGATGACATTTAGAGACGCTAGCACGTTCCTATACTATTTCCAAGGCTTACAAAGCCTTAGCCTTTTGGAAATTTCCTTAAATAGGCATAGTTGGGAAATGAACTTACTGTCTTGACAAAATTCCCCTTTGTAGCCCCGTACACATGAGCACTTCCCATTGACACACTTCCCATGCCCATTACAGTCCGGAATCTCACATTCATCGTGACGAAGATTGCACTCCTTCCCCTTCCAACCGGGGTTACACTGACACTCTCCATTTAAGTACTCTCCCCGACCTGTGCATAGCACTGGACAAATACCTGGAAAAAAAGGACACGCGTTATATTATGCATTCATGTTATATGTATAGCATATGCAGGATGTAAATATGTGCACATAACCATAGAGAATTCCACTAGACACAATAAGTTTTGAAAATAGTCCTACGACTGCAACCTAATGAATACTTTACTGCACATGAATAACTATTAAGAGAAAAAGCTTCCTTTTCCTCTCATATCTATTCTGCAGTTAGTCACAGACTGTTTTCTTCCAAACCACTCTTTATGGTTAATGCATAGTTGGCTTACATTCTCATGCTCTTTGTAGTAGAAAGAAAAGCTTGTGAATTGTTCCCTGGAAAAGAAGGAGAGAGGAGAAAAGTTTTGGGAAAACACATGAATTATTTAAGAGTGACATACTTTGACTGCAATCTTCTCCACCAAAACCACCATTGCAGACACAATGACCCGTTTGACACTGACCATTGCCACTGCAACCATTCGGACAACCTTCGGTCATTTCCTCGGAAATTGTAGACGCAAAAATTACTTCCTGTGGATCACTGTCATCATTGTAAAGGGATAGGAACCAATGGCCTTGCTCAATGAATTTACTCAGTTCTTTGGTAACCGTGGGCTGTGAAGTCAAACCATCCATTCATACATTATTAATAAGTGTGGCACAACATTTCAAATCAAATTCTATGCTACATGTCAACATGGCTACAACTTCCCAATCCACCAGACTGTAAATAATTGTAATTAAAGTATTTACTAAAATAATGCCATAATTTATTAGAAGAAACATATTAGAGACAAAATAATAGTAATAATTCTACATTTGAATCTTTGCCATCTCCGATGCATTACATTCACGTAATGATTCGTGAATTCGAACCAAATTCATTAATTATTCAACCTTCAACCTATACATACATTTTCTTATGGATCCCTAGCTTTCTACATATTGGTCTCAAAACTTTAGGATTTGAATCACCCAGGCAAATTGACATTTCCCGCAAAATAGTTCAAGTGGATTGAGTTGCAGAGTAAAAATGCACATTTAAATGGAATGAACAAATTCATGCTACTACACAAAAATTACATTGATGTAGTAGAACATCATTCCATGGTAATATTTGGCTATGATAGATATTTCCCATTTGAAAATAGAAATGTAATGAAAAATCCATATAGTAACTAAACGAAATGGAAAAATTTACCGGTGAACTTCGTTTCGATCGTGTTTTGAAGCCCCGAAGAATTTCCATAAAATCGTAGTGTGTATGAGTAGGAAGTGCATTTCGTCGGGCATAGAAGCCCACGCTAGCTCCACGTGGTACACTCATTTCCCAAGTTACGTAGGCTCCTTCGGACTGGTAAAATTGCATGTTCCAGTAACTGTACGATCCGATTATGTTTGACAGCCGACTACCCAACGTTATTTGAGCAAAGGACGTTCCATCAGGGGGAAAATTCACTGCGGGATAGGTTCGAGCTCCTAAAAATACATAGTAGTCCCCCGCATATCACTCACCCATATACACATACACATATGGGCACAAAATATCACTTACAATCCATCGAGTGGGAAATTTCATGAAGAGATATAATCATCTCGAATCATTTTTAAAAGCTATTCTGGCGACAACGGGAAAAAAATGAAAAAGAGAGAAACTAACTTATACAAAGAAAAGCATTTTCCCATGCAAACGTGCATACAGAAAAAAAGCACATTTTTCATAGCAAGCTTTAGGGAACATTTTAGAATAATGCGTTTTTTCCCACACAGTACATTACAATATGTTTTGTGTATATGTGGGTGTTCGTTTCCGAGGGAAAAGACTGGAAAGGAAGGAGGGAGAAAGTCATTGCTCTTTTTTTAAACTACGAGATGAAGTAAGGACAAAAAGCGAGGATTAATATTCACGTAAATTAAGGCCGAGTTTGTTTGTTAGTCAAGTTTATGGATGTGGCGATGGTAGCGCAAGGGACTTTTAGAATGGCGGTGCTTGCAGAAAAACGACTTCCAAGATAACGCAAGTATCATTATCTATTGCAATGAATTTCCGCGGAATATCTTCTCCCCAGATGAGAACTTCCCCTTATGTAGTAGTAAAGAATAGAGATCTGTTCTAGGCCAGACGGTACATTGTCACACTGTGTAGTCATGTATGTAAAAAGATGTGCATGTAAATTGGTGAGAGAGAGAGAGAGCGCGAGGCTTTTGCATATAACTTTTTTTCTTACATAGAATATTATCAGTATAGATATGTACATAGAAACATGAAGACGCTGGTCACAGATTTCAAATTTGGAATAAGTTTGGATTGTGGAGCATATTGTTTTTACGTTATGACATTTACAGTAACAGAACTCACAATGAGATTGGAGCGGCTTTTATAATTTAAGAGAGGATATGACATAAAATGAGAAGAAATTTCCAGGAAATATTCACTTGGAGTAAAGGAGGATTTTAGGAGGGAAATTTTACGAGGAAATATAATTAATGGCTGAGCTGATGTTGGAAACAAACCAGTCGACATTATTAGTAGGACTCACCTGGATCCACTTTCTCTGTTTCAATATAATTTTTACCCACTGCTTGTTGAGAGCAACTGCATTGAACCCATTGAAAAAAGTCTTGGGGTTCTTGAGTTGTGGTAGACTCATCTTCTCGTCGGATTCCATTAGGGTCGCCAGCTAAAGAGTTTTCATGGTTGTAGTCCGCTCGTGGAGTCGACCTCATTTCGACCATTGTACTAAGTTCCACAATGGGTCTCATAGTTTCATTGTCATCATAGTAGTCGTCTTCGTCTGCCTCCTCCTCTTCTCCTTCTTCCTCCTCATCTTCATCGTCTTGGCTGGGGAGATTATTCAAGGAAGAGTCCCTAGAGCTCTGAGTAAACTCATCAACCATATTGGGCAGAGTAGACGGGCTGTTTGGAATTGGTTTCTCCTCCGTTCCAGGATGAGTGTGTAGTAACCCGGGGCTAGGAATTTCTTGGGAAAGGCTGTTATTGTCTTGCCACTCGTATTGCATTGTAATTGTTTCGCTAGTCAACGGAGAAGAATAGTATTGATTTTCCTCTGAACTGAGCGCATTCGAATTAGAATCAGTGACTGGAATGGCAAAACTTTCATCATTTCGTCCAGTAGGATCTAAAGGAGAGCCTGAACCAGAAAACTCAGCCCATTCATCGCTGACATGTTCAAAGTTTGACTCATTGTCATCGAATCCTTTCTTGCCCGTCGTACTAATCACAATAAATTCCTCATCTTCCGGCCTATCCCCTGACCTAGATCCTCCTGAAGTATCCTTCTCAGCCAATTCTCCGACGGACGTTGTCTGGAATTCCAGATCCTCTTCTCTCAATCCTTTCTCAGCTTTCCCCTCACTAAATTCCTTATCCCTTTCAGTTGTTGATACTGAAGCCTTTGGGGAGAGTTGTTGAAACTCCCGGGGGGATTCCGTAACCTTGTGCAGAGGAGCTTCAACCTCCGGAGGGAAGTCGGCCTCATTGGAGACGGTCATTTGCTCTGTCGTCATTAGCTCGCGGGTGGTTTCCACACTAGTTGATATTGTAGTGTCAATGGATGAGATGCTGGATCCTTCAATGTATTCCTCTTTACTGCTATAGTCATCCATGCAGGGACAGAAGCATTGACATACTCCTCCCCAATTCCCCTCTGTGGAGGTGGTAGTGGTGGGGTTGGAGGTAGCCAGTAAGAGGAGATTGGTTGGCACAAGTGGACGCTGAGGTGCTAATTCTGTTGATTCCTTCATGGTTTTTAATGCATTATCTGTGTCATTTCCAGGCAAAGATTTATGATTAGTTAGATTACGCCTTCGGCTGAGGTTGTTGTTGTTGCTGGTTGGGAGGAAATGGAAGTAATGTTGGGAATAATTTGGGGAAAAATCCTGTGGGTTTCCGCCATTAGGTTGGAATGGCGGTGGTGGGGCTGCGTGGTGCTCCTGATAATGAAGTGAATGAGGAGTTTTTCTCCGAGTCCCCAGTCCATCATCATCTATTTGATTATTGTGCAGGAGAGAAGAAGAGGGACGAGTGGGAGAGGACGAAGGAGCCCGATGATGCACGTATTCATTCTTGGAGCTTAGTTGAGGTTCAATGACGTTGTTCTCATCGTATTCACTAGGAGATAATTGTAAATCATGTGGAGAAAAAACGCGTTCACCCACCGTCCCCACTGTTGAGGAACGAACCTGGGAAGGAGGTAGTGAGTCCTGGCTCCCATCATACCCCATGTGATGATCAAGTTGAATGGAAACAATTTCCACCGGAGTCTCATGCTCCTTCCTCCCCGTGAGTAACTGAGGATGATGATAGGAAATTGAAAGACTCGGCTGAGAATCCTCAGCTTTCCCTTTATTCTTAGTGGAGCTGGAGTCAGCTGGGTTTTCACCAGCAGCCGCATAATTATTGACGGGCAAAGAAAGGCTTGTGTCAGTAGGGGTTTCCCTTTGACTCGCTAAGTTCTTCCCGTCCTTTATAATTTCCCTTGCCGGCTCTATAATCGTATGATTGAGAGTAGTGCTTGTAGTTGTAGTAGTATTATGGATGGTCGGGAAAGCAAGTGCTGGTATCGGTTTCTCTAAGACTTGTGTGGGAACAAAGGAGAAGGGCGTACCCTCATTTGAGACTTGTTGGTAATTGAGCCCCGGAATATTTTTCTGATTGGTACGGGGACCCTGTGGTGGGTTGCTATGATTGTTGTTGAAGTTGTTGCTGACAAGCGTAAATTTTCTTTGGGCAATCCTGTCATCCTTTTGGTTCTTCCCTTGCTGGTGGGATGATGAAGGTCTTGGAAGTTGGGACAGGCTGTAGGAGTAAGTGTGTAGAATTTTCGATGGATTCTTTGCCTTTCCTTGCTGCACGAATGGTCGTTCAACCAAAGAGTCATCTGCTTGAGTCAGCTCATGAACATCTCCAGCTGTTGGTTGCTCCGTTGAAGACATCTCGACATTCATGAGTCTCTCAACTTCATCAATGGGGTCAATGCTATGAGGATTGTTGGGGAGAGGGGAGGTGAAGATGTTATAGTCTTCGGAAGTCACAAGCCTCAAAGCCATATTATTTATAGGCCTTCTTACTCCTTCGGATCCTTCCTCTGGCTCAGTAATAATGCTGACTTGCATAGATTTAGAAGCATATTCTGGGGAGTCTTGGGTTACGGACGGGGATGACGACGATGTGGATTGGTATGAAGAAGCTGTCGACTTTGACTGTCCGCTTGAGCTGGTAGGGAGTTTGGTGGTGGAGTCGGAGTCTGGTTCAAGTTCCAATACTTGAGGAGGAGCATTGGTCTTTGTGAGTTTGCCAGTCCTCTTTGCCGATTTCCTTGCGGTTTCCTCAACATTCATTACCGGCTCGGTGGAAGATGTATTTTGCTCTGGCTCTCGCTTCTGGCTTACCACTTCAATTAGATGATCGAAAATATTTCTAGGAGTTGAGTCATCAGCCATTTCCTCCTGGAGGTTCGTCTTGGAAATCGACAGTGTTGGTTTTGCATCGTCATCTGCGTCGTTCACCACCGCTTTCCTCAAATCCATTCCGCCCGTCTCACTTATCTTATGGAAATCTCTTCCATTTTGCCCACGACTAAGTGTGTGGTAAGAGTCTGGAGAATTCTGTTCGGAATATTCCTCCACTTCCTCTATTCCTTCCGTAATAGGCTCAGTTGACGTAGTTACCATTTCATTTACGCCAGCCTGAGCAGCATGCAAATGTAAATCTTCCATCGAACTCCCACTTCCCAACTCATTCTTGACTACCGCCATCACATTACGTCGCCACCGACCTCTCCTACCAGATCCAATTCGTGGAGGAGTAGCAGAAGGAGAGGAGACTACATGCAAATTCCCACTTCCCAAATCACCTATTGCCAACTCTACAGCTACATATGTGCAATGCAAATTACAATTATTATTACATTAATACAAAACTACTACGAATACTCCCCATTCATTTTTAATATAATTAATAATATTATTTCTATTACTCAATCCCATGTATCAATTTGAAATTCCTTTTAATTCCAATCCCACTATTCTATTTCCCTCTACGCACTACTCCCACAGCCAAATCAATACTACAGCTTCTAAATACTCATGCATCTACAATTTCGCATCAACGTTCAATCTAAAAAAAATCCAAAACCCCCAAAAATAAATAGAATTTCATGCAAATTCATAATGTCTTCCATGCGAACGGAAATTGATTTTTAAAAAATTAAAAATACTTTCATGATTCTGACTTTGCATTGTCCAAGATGTAATAAATGAAGGGATTCAGTTGATGGTTCATGATTTTTTCGCTCATACAAGTTCCATATAGTTGCTATGTAAAATAATCTAAGAGAAAGTAATTTAGCACAAACCTCCAGAGGAAGTTGTTGATTTATCAGGTCGTCTGCCATACGTCCCATTGCCAATCGTTGCCGATGATTGTCTGGAGTCTCGGTTGTCATCGATCCGATCACTCCCTTGTACACAACATTTGGCACTGTCTCTCTCCCACGGTATTGCACCTATTGCTGTAGAGACAAATCCAATACTATGGATTAATTCTACGTTGACACTCATCGGAAAATACCAAATTTCCCAGTCATTAATAATACTCCATTAAAAGGAACGGCATCACTACATTTTGACCATATAATTCCAAAAGGTAAGAAAATTAGCTAGTAATACTTATTACAGTACTATCTTACACGTAGGACCATGTATACATATGAACTTGCATACAGTTAAAATGCATATAATTTAAAGGCATCAACTAGCGTTCATTAAAAACAATATCATTGAGGTACTTATGGGTGGGGGGAAATGTAAATTTAGAAGGAGCGTGGAAATCCTTAGTGTTTTGGAACTTTCTCTCAATCTCATTTCTTCATAAACATCAAAGACGAAGAATAATTATAAGTTTATCCAAGAAAAGCCTATACAGCTCCTGCAGTACATGTACCTACAAATGGAATTAGTTTTTGTAGGAAGGAAAAGCTAAACCTAAGGGAAACCAAATAATTGATTTGGACATAAAAAACTTTGGCTCTCCCCAGTCAAGAAATAAAAGATTAAAGCAACCACCTTCTTTCTCTCAAATTCGCATATGCCTCAACCAGCACACTGTGTGGGTGTGCGTACCTACTCCAATTACATGAACTCTACGGCAAGATATATAGGAACACACCTGAATGATTAAAGGTAAAAGAAAAAGCTGAAGCCTTGAGGCACTTTTACTATAAAACCCCATGTCCTACTCCACACCACAACATTTTCCCCAAACTTCTATCGGCAAACTACATAAGTTAGGAAAAATGACGTGAAAGGTCCAATTATAACTTCCCTGATTTAATAATTCAAAGAATTCTTCTGTTCACATGCCTCATTTCCCTCACATGAGAACTTTCCTCCAAATTATACAAGATTGTTTATGTGTAGCTAAAAAAATAGTGCACACAAGCTCCAGGCTTTAATGACTTGACTTTTTATTGCTACCAATACAAACAGAGAGACAGAGGCTCTAGCTATATTGGTACCTTTTTTTAAGTAAGGACGTTGTTAATGGAAAAATTTTTCTTGTTTTTATAAGCCCAAGAGCTTTAATCCTTAACTTTTTCTCTCTCGCTCTCTCTCTCTCTCTCTCTCTAAAAAACCAGCTAAGCCTTTTAAAAAAGTAATTCTATCCACCCACGTTTAATGTTACATTTAAAAAATTTCCACATACCTCACAGCTGTAAAAATAAAATTAAACTAGGAAAATCATTTCGTTCCTTATTTACCAAGAAATAGAATAGCAGGGGAAGGGGGGAAATAAGACAGAAAGAGAGAGAGAGAGAAAAAGCCAGAGCGGAGCCGGAGATAAAGTTTTGGCAATTGTTATTGTGTAAAAATAATGCTCTCAAGTTATAACACCATTTAGAAAAGCCGCAGTGTATAATTTCGGCTAAATTCTTTCTCTCAGTGTGAGAAAAGGAAAATAATGAAGGGAGATAAGAACGATTTAAAAATGAAAGGATTAAAGTATGGAAGAAATTTAATCCTTTTTTTGTTGTTGAAAAAAAGCTAACTTTCTCTTTGCTATTTTCTTATTATGTCTCATTTTATATATACGCTTGGTCTATTTTGTATGTACATCCATGCAGAAATACATATAAATTGGCTATTTACACTCAAGCTTCCCATATTAAGGGAGAGCTAAGAAACAAGAATGGAATAAGATAGAGCCTCTTCTCCTATCCCTTTTTTCTGGGTGAATCAAGCGAATTGTTGACTGTTCACATTTGAAAAGAGCGATTATACTTTTTGTTATTTACTTTTTTTTTCTCTTCTATAGTTTTTTCTCCGTTACACTTGAACTCTCCCGCATTTCGTCTGTCGGGCGGGCGGGGGAGTTCTGGAGATATATCTATATAAACATGTGCGTATGTGTGTATGTGTTTGTATAAGAGAAAGTTGGAGAGAGCGAGAGAGAGAGAGATGCATATTTGAATCCTTTAGAAATGTCTCATTTCAACTTGGTTGCACAAAAGAAATAAAAGGAGAGGCCTATCTCTTCCAACTCCTGGTGCATAAAAATCATTCATTTTTGTTGTAGGATTTGAGAGCGTGTGTGTGTGCATGAAGATAGTAAAATTACGTTGACTTTTTGACATTGTGTCAGGAATGCATAATATGGAATGCATTAGCTTCGGCTTCTTCCAGTCTCTTCCTACTTTTTGCCCGTATAAGAGGAACACATCATGGCACAAGATATGTCTTCAATTCACATGATCCTCTCGAATCACATGCTACATCATGTTCATATATGTACTTACAATGCCACAGGATCAAGAAATATGACATGAGAGTCAGAGAGAAAAAGAAAGGGAGCGAGAGAAGAAGATGCCTGAGGAAAAAATTCCAGTCGCAAATTCTACATACTTTTCCTATTACTAAATACGATTCTTATTACTATGTATATGTATATATAGATATTTATACCTAAATAAAACTATGCATACGTGTATACATATATAAATTTGGTAAAAAACATATTAGAAAGAAGAACTCACCGAATAGAATATTGACTACGAAGGAGACGCAGAGAAGGAAAATAAGAACAATTGCCAACGATTTATTGCAGGTGCAGCAGAATCTCTTGACTTTGTACATAAAATCATCATCATCAGACTTGGAAATGGAACGACCATCACGTAAGGTTCCCATATTGGTGGCATCTTTATATAGTAAGCTGTAAAAAAGTATGGATAAAAACCATTTAATGGTAAGTAATTGAATGAGATCCGAGGTTTTTTTTCTTTTTAGTGACGTACATAAACTATTCCTACAACTAGTAAAATAATTTATTTTCTATCTCTTAAACATATAAATTATTCCTTGAAGACGTTGAGAAATTTTTTTCTCTCTTTTACAAACTTCCTAGAATTGTTTTCAATCTTAGAATATATTAAAGGGAAAAGGATCCTTAACGTCAGTTACAAGTAGTCGTTAAAAATTGCTCTATTTCACTATATAGTACAAAACCATGGAGAAAAGTCAAGATTTTCTCTACCCCCATAAAATCTAGGACACTTTGATCCTTTTCCATATATGAGTAAGTAGAATCAACTGTTCTTGAAGTAATTTTTTTATTTGTGGAAAGGATAATTCTTTTTCATACAAATAAAAAAAAATCCTGCCTCCAATCCAGCTTTTTTTAACGAAATTGACTGACGAACGGGTCCAACAATTTGACCTGCACGGCTCAAATTAATGAGGGGATATAAAATAAAGTCGAGGAGGAGAAAAAACAAGTTAACTGGAAAAGACTTTTTTCCACTCATTTGAAACTATTGAGAGAATTGTGGGTAGAGAATTTCGGTAGACCTTTTAGAAATTTTTTCTAGAGAAAAGAGTAGTATATATACTTATATATACATACGTACATATATAATTACATGTATAAAAATTAAGTAGAATACTTTACCTGCTAGATATCTTTTTGGTTGGACTGCTGCTTGGACTGGTTTTGTAGTCAGAGGTTGAATTTTTGGGTGTATCTGGAAATGAAAGTATGTGCATTACATTAGGATAAAGTTAGTCTAAAAAACCTGGGGTAGGTATGGTTTGGAAGTAAAAGTTTTTGTTTGTATTTGGATAGGTAAATGTAATATGTATATAGTGAGAGAGAGAGAGAGAAAAGGAGAGTAGTTTTGAAAGGATAGGAAAAAAAAGTCTGAGGGAAAGTAAGTACTGTGTAATGGGAGCGGGAGGAAGAAATGGCATACCTTGTGACGCTGGCTTGACTAGGCTCATGCATTAATAAGGGGACATGACTCGATCATAAAAAATGCTCTTGCTTGGTGCTCAACAGTAGACGAGATGTTGGCCAAAGGGAGAAAAATTGTTTCTCTATCTTACATTGGTGCTACTTTAGCCTGCTCAGGAATTAATGTAGTAACAGGGATACAAATTGAAGTAGCTTTCTCTGTTATGGCAATTCTACTTACTTTAGCTCAAGTGCACATTTTTCCTAAACATTTTTTCCCTCTCTTCTTTTTCTCCTGATCAAAAGACTTTTTTTCTCTCTCTCTCTTTCTAGTAAATACAGATCTCTTGACTACCTTCTGTACCAAGGTAGATTATAAAAGTAAAAAGTATTACATAAGTTAATGTGAGAGAAAGCTTTGGTAGAGAAAGTCATGTAGAGAAAGTTACGGTTCTTACTTTCTCCAGCCCCTCCGTTACTTTTCCCTACCATCAGATTTTCCTAGCTTCATAATTTTTTTTACCATTAATTCCTTTCTGTGAGTGAATTTCCTCTCCGACGGTAGTTAATTTATTGGCTGGAAGAAGCCATAGTCAGAGTGACTCGAGACTTGGGCTGTGGAGTGGAGTGAGTGGAGCTTTCTTTGTTGAATACATGTGGGCGTGTATGTTAATGTAGTGGAAAAACGATGGTGATAGGTTGCTAAAGGAGTCTCTGTATTGAATTTTTATTGTTAACCTAAATGGTAGTCATAGTGGAGGAGTAGTTACCGGTATAGTGGAGAGAAGGGAGGGAAGAAAGGGACATTGAGGAAATACGCGAGTGGATTTAAGGGAAACGTTCTCCACTATCTCTACATATAGGGCCATGCTGTATAATAATATAGATATGTGTGCATGAGACTAATCGTTATGACGAGGAAATATATGATTGTTATTGTTAAAAATAGAGAGGGGGAGGGAAGAAGGAGAAAGTGCTTTTCTTCAAGAAAGGACTCACCTTGAGGAATATATATTTTTCCTCCGGAAGTGTGCATCACAAACTGATCGATTAGGTTATCATGGTTACCACTATGAGTATGATTGACCAGCCCGATTCCCGTCGTGCTCTTTCCATTGGAATTGATATTCCTTTTCAGACTATTCAATTTACCCGACGCCGTCGAGAAGTCCAGGTTTCCACCCATTAATAATCCACCTAGGCAAGTAAACAATAACTGGAGTCAAGACTATGGAAATTCCCAAATTTTTTTTAACCCGTTCCTTATTCCTTCAACACCTTCAAACGCACAAATACACACACACACGTATACATACAACGACACTCTTGAGAGCTTCCGTCCAAGCCTCAGGATAAAAGACCTAGCTAATAGGCAAAGTCAGCTCTCAAAGTGAGATTTATATTACACATGAATCAGTGTCACCGATAAATCATTAATTCCTCGAATAAATTCTATAGTGTTTCACGCTTCAGCTGCTCCAATAATTTTTCAAATTCAGGACTTTCCAAACCAAGGGAAAAACATGTATACATGCACATATAATTATCTCCTCTCATACACGTCTACAGGTAATATTGGTAAAAAAACACTTGGCAAAGAAAAACTCTTGCATAGATACGAATAAGGAAAAAAATCCTCTGTATAAAGGGCTCATATTTCAAAATCCTAGGATCCTACGGTATATTTGAATTTACTATGGTTAAGTTTTTAGGGGGATTTTCTATGGAGAGGAATAGCGCATATTTTGAAAATTTCACAAAATGGAAACAATTCCCTGATTGAATTCTTGAGCGATGAATATGTTTGTAGAGTATTGAAGGATAAAGAAACGTTAAATATAAATAGGATTTTATGTTTCAATTGATGGACTCTGGAAGTGAAAGGAAGAAAACTTACCATTTTGGAGAGGCAAGGCATTTTGATTTGAAATGGGAAGCTCAGAATCAGTTAAAGTGGCATCAGAGGCATTTTCCGAGGTGGGACTATCACTTAGACCTGCACTCCGACCCAGGTAAGGTTGTTGGTAGGGATTTTCTTGAATCAGTTGTTTACTACTGATTCCACCAGGGGTTTGGTAATGACCTCCGGTGACACCGAGTGCCGAGGAGCTGGGAGAAGGTCTCGATCGACTTCTCCTCAACGACTGGCAATTCAAGTGTGGAGGGATATTTTGTACCGACTGAGGAATCATCGGCAGACCGTGACGTTGTGTTGGTGGCGAGTCATCTTCTCCATCACCATCCGAACCACTCCGATGTCTGTCACGGTAGTTGAGAATCTCCAGACCCTCACCTGACCCTAAGTGGTAGCTGGGCCCACCATAGCCCACTCCTGATCCTGAAAATATAAAGAAACCAAATTCCACATTAAATATCATGCTCAACTTCCCCACGCGACTCAAACTTTCCTTAACTTCCTCTCTCTCTCTCTCCCTCGCTCTCCTCACAAATCCACACACTCACACAAGTTTACAAAGGTCACAAATTACATTACATATACTCTCGTACTAAGAAAATGCCTTAATAGTGACAATCCCTATTATTTTTACACTGACCACACTCGTTTTATCAAGTGGATCATCTCCTTGAGAGAAAAACTCTCCATAAGAAGCACATAGATTCCAAGAGCATTGACAGGGGTAACGAACCCGCTTTCACCTAACTTTTGGATTAAGCTAATCAAATTGTCTGAAAGAAAAGTTTTTATCCTCTATAACGAACCTCAAATAATCCCTATTTTTCTCTCCTCCAGCCCTTTCATACTATATTTGTAGGAATAGGAAGGGAAAAAGACAGTGTGGGTAAGAATGAGAGAGAGAGAGAGAGAGAAAAGAGAAAAGTGAAAACCTTTGCAAGAAATGTTTTTCTTCCCGTCATTTTTCCCAACATACACTTTTTCCTCTCTCTCTCTCCCCTTTTCCTATTCCGTTTGCCTGATTTATTTCCTTTCGAAATGTAACATGTATCTTTTCAGAATTGAATGAGGACACATTGAAAGGAAACATTGTTTTAAAGAAAGGGGTCTCTTGTTCTCCCTCTCAACACCCAGGATATAGTTATGTGGTCCATGTGGCTTTCTCTCATCCTTCTCATGACGTACATGACTAAATTCAAATCAAAAGGAATTTTTCAGGGTGCTTTTCCCTCTGCCACATGGCTATTGGCGTGAAAGGCTCAATTTTAGCCATTTCATCCAACCGACAAATAAAATTCTCTTCCTTCAAGCATTTCAATTTTAATGCTTGAAAAATTCTTTTCTGATTCTTTTTTTTATTTTATTTCCCTTGTGTCACTTATAGATAACAAGTTGACAATATATGCACCCATCCTGATCAATCACAGGCCTTTCTATTGATTCCCAGACCTCAGCTCTGTCTTTGTTATATTTCCCACATCCTACCTCATCCTCTCCCTTGATCCTGTACAGAGGTGTAAGGTACCAGTGCAATTGTTATTATATCATTGTATATATAATGTGGGGATGGAGAGGGGGTAGAGAAAAATATAGGGAAAAAAATCCAATCATCCTATTCCCTTTGATCACTTTATCGTATACTCATGATGAAACGACAAAGACTCAGGGAGGGATGGGGGGCGTAGAAATTCCTCAAAAAATCCTGGTCCTTCCTTCTTTTTTTTATTGTTACTATTTTCCTTTGAAAATTAAATTGAATTTTATTCTGATTCCAACGTATAAATTACAATCATTTATTCTTTTTATATTCCTAGCCTTATAGTAATCCTTTTGAACACTCCCATCCCACGTGTATTATGCATACATCATTAACATGAAGAACCTCAGAACAGGAATAACTTGATGAGTAATCATGATTCCCTTTTTAGTGTTTCCAATTTCCAGGCTCTTTTGCAGAGGAGAGGCGCAGAGATAAAAGCCTTTTTCTATGCACATCTAATAAAAGGAAAGAAAAACCATGGATTTACATATCTATACTTGCAGTTAGGTATAAGGAATATAATGTGCCGAGGGAAATGCTCTGTAAACGGCAAGTCAAATGACAAGAATTACTCCGTTAATTACACCGTTTGGTAATTTTTTCATGATTGAGCACTCCCTCACTCTGTGTGTGGGTACGTTAGGATGGAAAATGCTTGCGAAGTAGGAAATCCTCTTTTTTCGGATGAAATTGCTGTGCCAAGCACAAGCATAGTAGAGTGGGTCTGGTGAGCCCGCCTCATTAAGCACCTTTTGAGTCCCTTCATAATATTGAGTTTCAGAGTGGAAATTTTCCCTAATTACAATGTCATCAAATACCCAGCAAACCAGTAAAATCATAAACTTCAATCGGGTCAACTCTCCGCCTCTGCTTCTACTAATGCATCAAAGTAATCTGAGTCCCATGCTAGTCTCTCTCTCTCTCTCTCTCTCGCTCTTTTCCCTCCTAGTCCTTCCTTCCTTTGAGTCTAGATCAACGCCAAGGTTAATAACATAATCTCTACTGCTTTCCTTCCCTTCATCCCCGATATATTTCCTAGAGGCTTCTGTAATTTAATAAACTTGGACATACGTATATATGGAAAATATCAAGTCAAAAAGAGACAAGTGTCTTTACACTCGTCATTCCCTCGTGTGTAAGCAGGGACGAGCACATTGGCAAACATATAACTACGTGCCAGGGCCAGAGCTACATAAATATATATGTAGGGCCCCGGGCAAAACCGCGAATCTCACACAAGTACCAGGCTAAGTACATCGTCAGTTGACTTATCATCCCACGCACTATTGAGCTCAAAGGGAACGTTCCCAGGGCCAGAAATCATGGATATGTAGAGAAATTCAAGTCAAGTCAAGTCGATGTGAGGACATGTAAAGGTAGGAGGTTTTGCGGATGGATACGAGGCCAATACTAATTATTGCCAGCCTTTGATCCGCAACTGGTGCAGTTGTGGACACGTTGTGGTGTGCGTGCGTAAGTTGTAAACGACACCACAGAAACCAGCATTTTGTCATCTCATGTCACCAAATATGACACCAGAAGGGGCTTACTCATTTCAAAGGTGAGGTTAATAACAGGAACAAGTACCACTGCGGGACAACACCTACATAAATAGAAACCTTGGCGAGCCACATAAATTCAAGCATGTATTTATAGTTGTATTTCCATTAGGTTTCATTCTTCGCACGTAGTCAGTCAGACGGACTTTGCTGGGTCTTTATCACTCCAGTCATATTTAGTGTGACGTCAAGGCAGGGTTTATGATATAAAGATAGATGATATTTTTATAATATGTATGTAGGTATAGATGCATATAGTAGCTACGTACATGTGAAATCTTGTACATGATGAAACCATAGCTGGGGATTCTGACCGATCCAGTAATGTGACAATGGATGAATACAGATACTCTGTAATAAATACTGTGTGGAGAATACAGATCTGTTCCTATGAATTGTTCCTGTCAACCAAACCGTTTCATTTCCTTCCCAAGGTTACAGCTTGGACAGATTCGGTCAGTTATGACAGCTCGGGCTGACAATCTCCATTACTAATGCAGTCGCCTTTACTTTGACTCAACTTTTTTTATGCTCACTTTCAGGTAAATTAAACTTTACTGGTAAACATTTCTCTGTCAATCTTTCCCCTCCGACATTTACATATGCTACGATAGCTTCCAACCTTCCACGTTATAGACTGTATTAAATATTGAGGGAAATTTAGCTCCTTTTATTTTATTTATACGCATACTCATATAGTTATTTCCGTAAGTATAGCCCCAGCATTTATTTTTATCATCACTACGTAAGATAATGAATGGGCATTTTTACTTATGGAATAGGGAAAGGTGTACGTGCATGTTTGCGTGTGGGAAGGCCGATCCGAAAATAGATTAGGAAAAAAGGTAGTCTGTTTGGGAGTTCGGGTGAATGTAGGAATTTTTGGATGGAGTAAAAATCCATGAGTCCCGCTTATTCTTAGGATCATATATGTAATAATAGAGAGCATTCAATCTTAAGTACATAAATAGACCAAGCCTCTACTTGAGAGTATTACTCAAGATTTGGAGACTTGGAGATGAGAGACTAGGACGTAGGTATAAAAACATAGAAATGATTGGGTATGATGAAGGGTGATGGGACCATATATGTTTTTTTTGTATGTGTGCGGTAGGGTTTTTGTGTGAGTAGGGAAAAGGACAGGAGATATTTTTTTTGAAAGTAAATACTCAACTTTTCCTCCCTTTTGTACATTTCCAGTGACCTTTGAAGACTAGCCATCCATCTTAGGGCTAACTTCACTTGACATTTTAACCTGGAAGAAGTTTCTTTGATCGTGAGCTCTGAGTGATCTCTCTTCATCTTATTGGAGAAAAAACTCACATGTCTGTATGTACGTCGGAGATATATCTGTGGTTGAATTATTTTTCTCGCTTTTATTTGAAAGACGTTTCCTTATCTCTCCTTATTTTGATTGCCCTCCTCTCATTTCTCTATGTATTAGGATAGTTATGGAAAATATCTAGTCTATAGTTGTGGTTTACTAGAGTTTTTTTCTCTCTCTCTCTTTCTCTCTACCGCGGATTTTTCTCCATGGTTTTTTTCCTCTCTCTTTGAGAGTGGAAAAGTTTTCATTTATTTATCAATTAGCTAATGTACTCATCCTGTGTGAATCAACTCCTATGGATAGAAAAGACTGGCGTCTACAAAAGCTGTGGGTGAAGAACAAGTTCAATTTCTAATTTTATCAGCAAAGGATTCAATGGATTTTACTCCTTTGGAATTTCCTTAGGTTCCTCCTACTCTCATCCTACTCTCTCACAGGAAATTCCACAACAACTTCAAAATCAATTCCATTGTATGAGGCTAAATGGGATGAGTTCTAAGAAGAGACTCCTTTAGAGAATGAATGAGAGGAAGTGAAAAAAACCATTGCTTTTAGTTAGTAGATTTTTTTTCAAGATTTTTCTGCTTCTTCTTCTTACTCTTCGTACGTCGCCATTTTTACTTTTTGAAATTTGTTATACGTGGATATTTCGATGTATAAAGGAGCTTTGGACTTTTTTATATATCTTAAGATTTTTTAAAGGTTTATCTTAACTATACAGGATTAAGGTTTTTTCCTCCTTCTCTCAAGCACAAGATTTTCCTTGTGAGAGGTTCCATGTACATATATCTATGTAGATGGAGAAAAAAAGCTGGAACTTTCTCACAGGTTTATTATTAACAGCGTTGATTTTCTGAGGAGATAAATCCAAGGGAAATCCATTTGAATTGGAAATGTTGTAGACATTAGGTTTTTAAAAGAAGGCACTTCATATTCACAGGGAAAAATCTCAAATGAAAGTCAACAAGGCTCTAGAGCTCTTCAAGCATTTTTTCCGTTTTCCCACTCTTACCAGATGAACAGACAGATTAGAAGACCGGGCGGGTGACTCTGATAGTAGGAGAAGTAGTTGGAGTCGGAACGAGCCCCGGAGAAAGTAAGATAGATCGTATAGTAGTGGCTCCTTGTTGTAAATTTCTTCTCTTTTTTTTTTTTAAAAAAAAAGGAGGTAAAAAAGTTTTTTATGTGCAGATTGTATACATATATGGAATATTTTGATAGTAGTTTTTTATGATTTGTAGGAAGAAAAAGTATAGTGAGTTGGAAGTCATTGGAAAGAGAAAGAGCTGATATCTGATATCATTAAATAGAATATTTGAAGTATTTTTTTCCTCTTCCTATGGTTTAGTGTAGTAGTTTTTAGTTCTTTGTGTTGTAAGTTCCCGAGTTTTCTTCTACTTGTTCTTATTCGTGGAGAAAAGGTTGGAGTTGAGATATGACTGTGAGGGATGAATTGGAGTCGACGTGGCAAGAATTCAAATGCAGACACCATAATGTGATTTGCCGAAACGAGGGTCGCAGTAAATTAATGATTAAACTCATTAGATTAGTTGCGTCCTCCTTTTCCCCTGACTACCTCATTATTTGTCTTAATCCTCCTCCTCCTCGGAATATTTCCTCTTTCAGACGTTAATTCATCTCGTCGCATCAATGCACATAATCCGTCTCTCCATTTTACCCGCCAACCCCACAAATGTCTTTATGCATGGATTCCTATATGGATTCGACACCCTCTCCAAGTAGTAGTTGTAATGTAGTCGTTTCAATATGTACATAGAGATTTAGGTAATTTCCTATGTGCATCCATGTTATTGAATATTATGCACATTCGGAGAGTGGAGTTAAGTGGGGGTGCTATTTCTCCTTCCTCAAAGGCTTGCTAGGCTAGAGTTATCTACTACAAAGGGCTCTTATTACAGACAGTTGCTTGCTCCTCTTCTTTCTCCGAACTGACTACATACGCACCTCGATTATATGCTGAATGTAGCACTACAATGTAAACCCAAGCCTTTGTTCAGCTTTGAGCATTGTAGTCTGTAGATGTTACATAGACCATGTAATTTTCCTATCTCACACATAGTCAGAAATAAAGATAGAATAAAGAGATTTTCACAAAAGTGTGAATCCATCGGGGACCTCAGAGACTTTTCCAACAGTTGAGACTCCCAGCTTTTTCTCTCTCTCTCTCTCTTTTCCCCTCCTTCCATAAAACTATCCAGAGCTACAGAGCTCTCTCCCAACCAACAAATATAGAAATATAAGCCAGGCTATTAATTTTCAACGCAATTACCTTAAATTCAAAAAAATTGTAGGCACACGCGTGTCTTCCCTTCCTGAAACCTTCCTCCTTGTCTACATGTACATATTTAATTATAGATTTTTCATCTCTCGCCCATCTCCCTTTATCTACTACCTTACTCCTCCTATATAATGTATACCTACCACTGCTAGCTAAGTATGTAGCTACTACACCATATGAAATCATGAGTCTTCCAGCTGTGAGTCTTTCATCCTATATAAGAATTTGGAGTAGGTGGTGCATAAGAGCAAATCTCTAGGCAAACCATATATCTACAGATATATGTGTAGAGGAGCGGAGGACTCGTATCCTGCGAAACTAATTCATAATTCCGAGGGTAATATGCTCCCCACATATTACCGAGTCGATCGATCAACTTCAGTTGAATGTTCACAGTGATTCACATTAGGGCCGTAGAACACTCATACACAGCTCACTGGACCACTATGTATATCCCTATGGATTGAAATGGAACATCCCGCACACATACCGGAACAATACTTTGTATGCTTAAAATCTGAATACATTATTCATGGAGTCCTGACATCCGTAGTAAGACTTGGGATTGTAAGAGTGTAACTACAATGTATAGCTTTT
Source organism: Spatulosminthurus flaviceps (assembly GCA_034693705.1). Classification (NCBI taxonomy): domain Eukaryota; kingdom Metazoa; phylum Arthropoda; class Collembola; order Symphypleona; family Sminthuridae; genus Spatulosminthurus; species Spatulosminthurus flaviceps. The sequence goes on along the minus strand of JAQFXU010000134.1, from coordinate 39,493 downwards.
AGCTATATAAAATGATTCAGAGAGGATATAACATAGAGGCAGGCAGGCTGGAGGAAAAAAGGCAGTCTAATTCCAGATTTTATAAAAATTTTAACACACAAAAAATATAGAGAAAGAAAGACGAGATTGAGTGAGATATAGAGTGAGGAAATACAATGGCTTACTTACGGCTAAAGTATAGAGTGAGAGGAGTATGAATGATATCATGTATGAAAATGGAAATTTAAAGAGAAATCCCCAGGAAAAAAAAGTGAAGCAGGAGGAGCGGTAAGTAAGAGAGAGAGAGAGAGAGGAAAAAAATAGTCTTCTTGAAATTCCATATTATTTATATGGCAATTTAAACGTGGATGTAATTTTCATGGGGGAATATTTTGGTGCAAGGTATTATATTGGAGCTGAAGTCACCAGGAGTAAATAACATTTAACTGACAATCTGTCAGATAGGGCAAGTTGGAGAAAATCTATGAGACTATTTGAGGTTGCGTAGGCATGTTGTACTATTCATAAAAGACTCTTAAATTATTATACACAGATTTTTATCCAATGGAAGACATCCTTTTCTCCTCTTATACTCTCTCTTTCCTCTCCGCCTCTCTATCTCTGCGTCGTCCTAGAAAAAAACCCTGTACTTGACTCATATAACCAAGTTGAGTCAATACACTTTTCAACATTTCTAAAAGTATAAAATGGTAAAACATGCTTTTACTATTAGTCTGCAGGAAGGCGAACCGCACGAATCTGCACTTGGGGTGAAACCTACCAACGTTTTACATTATGACCAAGCCAGCACCCAGCCACCAGCCTCTTAGCCGTCTCTCAAATTCCAAGTCTTCTCATTCTTTCACTGGCTGCTGTAGTAACCTATACATTAACTCTAATGCTCCTACACTTATAGCCACTACAACTATTAGTCTTCCCAATGTATACACCCATTTACTCCCATAGTTCCAAGTGTCCTTCACAACATCTCCTTCCTACAGAGCCTTTTACTCCCATATACTCCTACAACATGCACCAAGGCTAATGCTCTACACCAACATCCTTCCACTCTTTCCATTATCCCCACATACGTGCGTAGCTCAATTGAAAAATACATATAGACAATATGTAAGCATACAGTATAAAGGAGAAAGTTAAAAAAGGAAATTCTATAGCTCTATGGAAAGAGCAATGGCATATGAGAGCTCTTGAAGCTTTCTACATATACATAAATATGGATATAAATTATACATGGATACATATTGCGTAGCTACATCTAATACATAAGAATGGGAGCAGAAGAGGGGAAAAATCTAACGAATCCGTTTTTAACAATGCAATGTAGGGATTCCAGCTTTTGACATGGCTTCTCACGTTCACTCCCTGCCAAAATGTATATCACTTGTTCACTCTTGACATGTACTCTCTTTTTCTCTCTTCTCTAGTATTTTCAAAAGCAAAAAAAATCTTGCTCCAAAAAGTGTGCAATCCGTCGACCTTGACGCTGTAAACAACCAAATGAACAAGAAAAAGCATTCAATCTATCCCCGAATAATTGTATCACTGTCACTGATCATCATGGAGAAAAGTCCTAAGTAATCATTGGACTGGAGGCAGTGTAAGTAAGTGAGTCCGTAAATGCAAAAGTCAAAGTACATTTGTGAGATTTGTAGTAAAATGTGCCACGGTTCCATAAACTGATACAAGTTGTAGATAGTGAACTGGTTCTAAAGTACCAACTACTCCAATTATTTAGTACTTGTTGTCACATGGTGGATGACTCTCCCATGTATTGTAAGTACTGAGTGTGTGGAAAATGGAAAATGCTTAGGTAGAAAAGTGTACATGAATTTAGTATGTAGGGGTGTCTGGCTTGAAGGAAGAGTGAAATCAAAGTATGTAAGTTGGACGTGAGTAGGTTGCACTGGAAAGATCAGTCTTTATGAGCCATGAGGCATGAACATGGGTGTACTTTTGAGTGTGCACAGTGGAGCAATATAAATCAAAGTGTTTTTAAATTCATTGTTTATGTTTTGTATTATCTCACATCAGGAATTGTGCTCAACTGCCGCATTAATCCATCGAAGTTTTTTTCCCCATGCGGAGTCCCAAACTAAGAAAAAATTTTATGGCTTGTCATAAAAACCGGGAAAAAAAGAGACATTGGTGGGCATTTCCAGGCTTGCTGTAGATAAGTATTATAGCTATAGATATAGGAAAGGCTAAGTAATTGCGTATGTAGTCCCACGTATTTTTTTTCCTATTAGGAGAGTGAAGGAGAGCTAAAAGTTTAGATAGTACTTGTAATTTAGCAAAAACTAGTAATAATAATTCAAGGAGAAATAGTTATTTAAACAACTGTACGGAGCTGCTCAGCTTTAATGAATCTATTTCGTAGAAGTATCTATGGAGTAAAGTTTTCATGGAATAGTCAACAATTTTAAGGGAAAGTTCCGCACAAGTCAAGTGGTTGGGAAAAGTAATGACTAACTGGTTACTTGTCGAGGATAAAGTCTCAAGGTACTTGAAGGTTACTTTCTCAGAGGTAGAACCCCTGTGTAGTTTGAAATTTTGTTTTTTTACTATGACATTTATATGGAGCATAGATATAAACCCAGACATTACTACATGTATTTCGAGGGTAGGAAACCGCAATGGTTAGAGTCACATATTTTCCAAACTTAACAACTGTGCTGGAGTGTTTGTCAGGAGGAGGAAGAGGACTTGGAAAAAAAACCTAGAGAAAGTTTAGACCGAATGGATGGTTTAAGATTAGCCATAATGGTAAACCGTTGGTTGTAGGAAAAAATACTCGCATTTTTTTCTTCCAAAACTACTACTACTCCTAAATATGTACACAGCCCCTGTAGGTTTGGGTGGAGGGAGAGAAAGAGAGAGAGAAAAAGCTCAATTTTAAGTTATACGTAACATTTTGGATGAGACATGAATGTCGTGAGTAAGTTTATGTGTGTCACTTTCCGTTGCTCCCCAGTGGACCAAACTTTCCCTGGTTGTATATATGCTGACATGACTGCCATGTAGGACTCTCAAGTGAAAAGGTAACCTTGTTGAGACCCAAAGACTTGCCGTGTACTTATGCACAGTAGTTGTAAGACTTTATCTTGGAGTAGTTTTATAGGGGAACTGGAGTGGTAGTAGTGAGTGAGAGTGGAAGGCAGTTAACTGGGACGGGGTGCAAGGAATGTACGAGGGATGACTTTATGGGTGCTGCAAAGCACTCGCCCAGTGTCGTCAAATCTATTACCAACACTTGACATATACTTTTGCTACTGACTCACAATAAGTATTGTAGTGCATATTCGAGATAGTACATACATCCCTCGTCTGCCTCCTTCCCTGTCCTCAATACCCGGGAACATACATTTCCTCATATTCTCTCTTACTATTCCTTCATCCACGGATGTGTTTCTCATGTAGTTATGTAGTAATAGATTGTGCGTAAGTCCTATAAACCTTGTATGTCACTTATACACTTTACATATATATATATGCTCTACTTAGCATTTTCAGTCTCTGCTTACGGTATTCCATACAATTTGCTAGTGCATAGATAATGCATACATATGAGTATGTACAGTGTGGCTGTTCAAGTGTAAAACTCTGTATAGAAAAAGTTCCAAGGTTATGTCACATGCTACTCCAGGTTAACCATGGGACTAGTTTTGGTATGTAAGTTATAGCAACGCACCTAATAAATGGTACAGGCTCTAGGAATATATGTATATCTATATGCATGGAATAGAATTAGAATTTTAGAGAAGCTCAGAGGAACTTATGGAATTTTCACTGGTGAAAGTAAGTGAGGATATGTGAAGTAGAGGAGCTGGATGACTGGGTTAGTTTAGGCGGATATATGCAGTTCGGTGGAAGGAGTGACTGTTGATGTAACAAGGAAGGAGACATGTGAGAAAGGTTGCGTTTGAAGGGAAAAGGACCTAGTCTACCCAATCCTTCACTTCACTCCTCTCTCCTTGAAGATTAGGTGGAACAAACGAGAGATAAAGTTTCACTTTCACCCTCGACACATTTACTCTCTGTATGAAGACTCTCCCATTGAGAGTACCGACGGAGGAGTCAGACTCACCCATCATGCAAACACAGTGGCATGGAAGGGCTGAGGACGACCTGGGAATAATAACTTGTGAAGAGATGTAGTTGAGAAGTCCATTTGTCATATATCTGCCTTCCCACAGTTATTCCTTTACTACTAGCTCCTTCCTACGCCTCACGAACTTTCTAGGTCTTTGAAGCCCATGGAAATACTAGGGCTCTTCAGAAAAACTCTTCTTTCTACAAGACTCTCTACATAAAGCCGGGAGAATATATCCACGTATAATTACATAAGGTGAGAGTGAGCCAGAAGGAGAGAAAGTACTTTTACAAGAGGAGCTATTACTACCACGGCTCAGTATAAATGGCTGAAGCGGATGCGACGGTAATAGCGTCAAAAGTTGAAAAGGTGGGATGCTAGTTTAGTTTGTGACCACGTTACTTTTCCTTCCAACGTCTCCTTTCAAGGAAGGAGCGTAACTACCCAGAACTCTTTATTGGTGGTTTATTGTTGTTTGTCAGGAATTTAACTCGTATGTAGGTATGTGTGTTTCATCTCTGCTTTTGAGAGATGAAATGAGAAGGAGGAGACGAAGAAAATAGGTCTATAGTTGATGGTGTGTGAGGTTCCGTCTTACAAGTTTTTTTTTCTCTCTCTCTCTTTCCCTCTTTTTCTCTATCTTTCTTCCTGTATTGTAATGGTCTGTTAAGTTTTCAACGGTAGTATTTCAATTTGAGTGCAATATCGGTTGCTCGGAGGAGGATGTTGGGAGACAGGCGGGAGTGGAGGAGACGCTATGGTGGTTTTAGACCCAAAGATTCCTCTTACATAGTTTGCTCTCTTACGGGATGGTTTTGTATGCGGACACGTTGACATTATTGTTGTGTGTGGGGCTGGAAGTAGTCTTGGTGGAGTAAATAAGGAAAAAGGCGAGATAAGGGAAGAGCGCACTTGTTACCCAGTGATATATGGGGATTACAATTGGACTGCAGAATAATTTATAACGGCTTGATTACACTTTGGATATTGTAGGCAGTTCCTTCCCTCATATCTCATCCAACCGTCTGTTGGCTCCAATCATCGATACTTTTCTCTTCAAACTCTCCGTTGGGCTAGCAGCCTCGTGAATGTGTGTGTGTGTAAGTAGTTTGGGGCAAGTAAACTTTTGCTGTGACATCATATCTCTGATTCTCTCTCTCTCTTCTAGCGAGCTCTGCTCTCTCACTCTTCTCTATCTTCCACTCATATCCTACAGCCTCTGTTCTGGGAGGGTGAGTCCTTGAATAAAGTAAACTCCGTTCCTCATTCGATATTCAGTTGATATTGAATTTCAAGCAGACGACTGACTGCACGTTTCATTTTTTTTACAACTCATGTTCTCTTTTCTTTAGGAAAATCCGGGAGTGTGTCGTCCCTTATGTGTGAGGATAATATGTTGGAGCTATTGGACAACTCTGAACAAATGGCCAGAGGAGAGTACAAGTGCAAATAATCACATGTAAACCCTGACCGTGCGGCATGCATAAGGAAATCCATCAAAAGTCACTGATGACATGGAGAATGGGGAGCTGGGGGGTTTTTGATTGAGCAAAGTCGTATTAGTGGCACGAGTGTGGATGGCAAATCATAGAATCATTATTTCTAGATTAATCTGATTCCCTCTCTTTGGAACATCAAATGTGACAAAACTTTCCAAGGATCAGTCTCTTGATAGCAAAGAGTCTGGGCTCTCCAAGTCCCTGGTAGATTTCCTTTTTAAAAGACCTCCTGCGACTAATTCCTTCCCCGCTTTAACTCTTCAATGGGTACATAATAATTTATGGGAGAGCGTGCTAAAAAGCTCCATGCTCTCGCTCTGTCGTTTCTACACATGCATGTACACATGTAGAAGCATAATCTACCCTAATGACAACATATGATTTATTTACTGAAAAATTATCCTGAAAAAATACATGTATGTATAAGCCATAGTCCCAGTGGTAGTAAGTATTAAGTAGCTTCTGGAATAATTGCCAACTCTTATGCATGTGTGGGGTTTTAAAAAAGCCAGTATGTATGTTGACATTGGCTTTATAAGGAAGGACGCCCGTTACAAATAGTAACATGGCGTTTTTGTTGGGTCCTTAGGAAAAACCTAGGAGTAAGTCGTCGTTTGAGAGTGGAGTACATAGATATATCTCGCATCGTCAAAAAAGCGTACGGTCACGGTCACAGCTATCCCATTCATAATCCTTCGCACTGAATAATGCAATCATAAATTTCACACTCTTGCTCACAATCACATAGCACGCGCCTATTCAATAAACGCAAACCTATTATACTCATATTTTTAACCCATATTCCATTCTTGAGCAGCACCAAAGCCCATACATCTTAGTACACATGTATACATAATAATATACATGAGTGTAAAAAAATCCTCATCATGGCTTATACCAAGCCAGCCGTCCAAACTCTATTGCTTCACTTTAACTCTAAGCTCCTTGTGAACTCTCTCCTCCACTGATAAGACTGACAAGCTCTGAACCCAGTTCATCATTATCCTGTTCCCTTCCTGACAGTCTCCACATCAACACACCCTCATCCATCTAGATTAAACTCCGGTGTTTAGCATTTCAGAGACGGGGCATAAACTAAGAATATTATTATTCTACAGAGAGAGAGAGAGAGAGAGAGAGAGAAAGAGTAGACGCAAAAACCACAACAAACTTCACAATATCTTCCGGCTATAGACTCTTATCTGATTTTCCTATTAATACTTCATTCCTACTCGTGCGGTCAGCTTTAGTCCTTTCAACTTCTACATATCACCATATGGTAATAAAAGCTCCATTAAGCTCACTTGTTTTTACATATCTGAACATCAGGGCTAAATGTACTTTTAAAATCATGGGGGCGTAAAAAATTATATTACATTCATTCCTCTTTCTGATATGTGTGTGCACACCTCAAATTCAGCTATTTCCCTTCCAGCCATTTTTCTCATACCTTCAAATATAAAATTGACCGTTGATTTCTCCGCTTGGAATAGCTGGCTTGAATTATTTCTTATATTCTACCTTTTAGTTAGAAAAAAATACTGAGACAAAATTTTTGATGGAATTACCTAGGAGAAGCTGGAGCTGTTAATCTTTTTAACAGGAAAATATGTACGCAAGACGGAGGATTTACCATGTAGAAAATGTAATGTGGAGGACTGTAGATCCTCCCGGCTACAAATCTTGGTTCGTGGATGTTAAATAATAAAACTGATCAAGGGGAAAGAAATGATGTTGATCAACATGATGGAATTGGAGTAACGTTCCTTTCTCTCATATGTATAATTATTTGGGTGTATATGTTTTTTTCACCCAGGAAAAAGATTGTAAATTCGAGAGATGTAGGTAGGAATGGATGGATGAAGAAGACATGAGAGAGGAGGACAGGATGTGAGCCGACAAGTGACTCCCTTGCATACAGATGCATCATAGTTTATTCATCTGGAATTTTGGGAAAGCATCCAGAAATTGGTTAGGTAAGTGATGAAAGTAATCTTAGAGTAATTCACTCACAGTACATACATCTCCCCCTCCAGTAGATCTTTTCCTTGAGTATTCCTTCTCCTTCTCCTTGGATGCATGACAGTATTGCAATGCAATGCATGACGGATGAATTTATTGTGGAAACGCATTCCCAACTTTTCTCCCTTCCTCACTCATCCACTCTACAGACTTTTCATCTTATAGGAGTAGATCCTCACACAGATGGTACCTTCCACTTTTTCAAGTATATTGGTCATAGGAATAGAATAGGTGTGTGGGTCTTCTCCCACTATTCCTATTTTTGTGGAATGAAAATAAGAGGGGCTGAGGAGGATATTGAGGAGATAAGATAACTTTTAGAAAAAGATAATATTATTATATGGGTAATCGTAAGAATGGTGTAGTAATGGTATGAGTAGGAGTGTGCCAAGATATCTTCTACTTTCTCCCATAGGTATAACTAAGATAGATACTACTTGGGATGAGAGTGTGGTAAAGGCCAACTCATACATACCTATGATTAAGCATGGCTCTCGTCTCTCCAATGTACATAACTAGAGTACTATTTATTGACGATGGTGTCTGGCTTGACCAGCTCTTTGAAGGGGCATTTTATGGGAGACTGGAGTATAGAGAGAGAGAGAGAGAGAGAGAGAATCGTATCACTCCTACAGAGAACTTCTTCACGCTCATCTCCCATTACCTTTCACGCCTCAATAAATACACATGACCTGCGAACAACTGTACGGATACTGACCGGTGTTCTGGTCGAGGAAGAATCCTCACCTAACAACGTAGCCTAACAAGGGTATCAGTTTTTCCTGGAAAGTACCAGCTTAGAGAGTGAGTGAGAGAGAGAGAGAGAGAAAATTGTATGGTGAAACTAATAACAAGGAGCTGAGGAGTGAGAGAAAGGAAACCACGTCATGTTGAAGATATAATGACCCTCAAGTCCCGACTGTTTACTATGTAAGGGTGTAATTTGAGGCGCAAAATAAATTCTATGGAGAAAGTCGTGACTATTTCATCTATATATGAATATAACGGGCAGTGTAGTCAATCCCTATGGATAATATATAAGTCGGAGTTAATGCTGCGGAAAAGCCTAAAACAAAGATTGACCAGAGAGCGTATCATGAACATTATTGAGGCTCATCAAAGAATTTCGATAGAAACTGTGTAATTGCTCAAGGGTAGTTAAACACCATAGGAGAAGAGATGAAGGAGAAACTCTTTGTATGTGGCCGAGTCTTGGAAGCTAAACCACCAGGAAAAAGGAATTAGGGAAGGGGAAAAAATGAAAGTCCAAGGAGATGGAGGAGGAGGAGGGAGAGGAAATGATGACTAGGAACTCAAGGCCAGGATAATTGCAGGATCTTGAGAAAGTGAGAGAGAGAGAGAGAAGCATTGGGAAAGAAAGTTATGGAACTACTCCTAAACCCTTATTTTTAGTGTTTAGTCAAAGATGAGAGCCGAAGGACGAATCCACCCACGCATCAGCTCAAATGTTGATTAAATGTGGATATTTAATGAGTTTTCACCAACCCCCTTGACCCTCATCCTACTTACTACCATCCCTATAAGGAGGCACGTGAGAGAAGAGTAAAAATGATGCCTTCTCCTCATTTGTCTTCATGAGAAAAATCCTTGAAATAAAGAAGGCTCATCATCACTCAGCTCTACATACCTTATAGTGATGAAGCAGCCCCTAACGCTAGAAGTGTTTCAAGTGAGTGGTGAAAGTACTAGCACCATCTCGGTACAGCCCCAATAGTAAAAATAAAAAAGTTTGGGGAAACTTGCCCGTGCAGTGGAGAAGGAAAGGCTTGGAGAAAAACGCAAGTTTTTTGAGAGAGGAGAAAAGAAGGAAGGATGAAAGAGGAAGAAAGAAGGTTAGAGCTGGAGAGAGAAAATAAATGGAAAGAGAAGTTGAGGATTTTTCCACCAACCTCTTCTCCACTACTTGTAGGCTCACTTCCTTTCCCTTTTTCTCCTTTCCCTTTCATGGCAAACGGAAATTGGGACTTTTTTCACCATGAATCACACTCAACGGGCTGGAGACACCTCTCTTATATATACTGTGGTGATTTCTCGTCGTATTCAATTCTCTTCCATTTATGCAGATGGGTAGCCCCACATTATTTACAGGCAATGCCAATAATAGTGGTTGACAAAAACGTATCTCAACTAAAAACCTTTGGTAATATCACCGTAGTGAGTTTTACTGAAAGGGAGAGAGAGAAAAAAAGGAGAAATAGTGGTGAGACCATCACTCCAACAAGCCAAACCTCACCAAAGCCATATGTATGCATTAGAGGTGCTCCATGAGCCTTACTTCCTTTCTTGTTCCTGAAATTTACTCAGATTTTCTGTCGATTCCCAATTTCCATTCAATATTATGCCTTGTATATGTAGACATGAGGAGAATTTACTATTCACAATATTTCCCTCTCCTTCACTCGATCTCATTCAGGACTGAAGACCAAAATGCCTAAACATCCTTGCTATACCTTTCTTTTTTCATCTCTCTCTCTCTCTAACTCTCACTTTGGCGAAGAAGAATGGAGGAAAAACATGTTCATATTTAAAATTGTCTTATCACCCGTCGACTTGGTGTAATGCAATTTCTCGTGGAAACTTCCTCGAATTTCAACACATACTTGAAGAGGATTCTTATCAGAGAAATAAATGTCAGGCTTGAGTAGCAGTAAGAAAATGGTAGGAAAAAAATCCTATTTCTTTCATCAGGTAATCTATGAATGTAGTGTTCTGTCAAAATTTTCATCTGGTATGTTTTTCTTTCTTTCTTTCCTTTCTTCCCCTGGCTCTCCTCGTCTCCATATGAAAATCAATAGAGAGTGGGATATGTAAGCTGAGTGAAAATACTTGCTCTGTCAATATCAAGACAGGAAATGAATACTCTAGAAATTTATATAAGGTTCCGAGGGATTTTCAGCTCCATATGGTACGAGAAGAAAAGGTAAGGGAAAGTTGGTGCGAGGGAGGTGTAGGTTCCGGTGCTTTTTCTCATTTGTCTTTTCTCCTTTGTTTATGGCCAGGAAAAACCAGAAAGGAGGGAAGAGGAAGAGAGGGAAAAACAATCAGGATGCTAAAAAACTACTGTCTTGTACATCTTCTTTGATTTATTCAATTCAATAGGTTTTTCCTCTGTCTCTCTCTCTCAGTCTCTCTGCTGTAGTAGTGGAAACTTCCTCTCGCTACAATAGCGTGTGCATCATGATTAGCTGCAGATTGTAGGTCACTAGACTGCACGTTCGAGGTATGTCTAGATTTATGGGGAAAATGTAAGGGACGGTAGAGGATACAGGGTGCGTAGCATATTAAACGGACAAGCGTGTGCTCTCGGTTGCCATTGGGAATTCAGAGGTAGTGGGAAAACTCAACTTACTTCTCCACAAGTAGGCTAACCTTACGGATGTAGGGACCGTACATACATGTGATGAACATGAAGGATGGAAAAATAATTGAGTAAGAGTTAGTGGGCAGAGAATTGTGTGTGAGTTCACACTCTCAGTATAATGGGGCTAAACGTTTCCACATCGGTTCTGAGGTATGCTCGGATTTTCCTCTTCTACTTTTCCTCCGCTCCACCAACCCACATATGTACCTGCCATAAATAACCCAGGTACATGTCTATATGTGACTGAACGTGTCCCTATGTACACCCCATGCCTACACCCACCTACCTCCTACCGTCCCTTATACTTTCAAAATGTGATCTCGTGTACCATATCCACCAGTCTGGTGGATCAAGTACTCAGGTAGAGAAATATAAGGGAATAAGGAGTACCCGTATACGGATAAAGTCATGGTGGCTACCACCAAATGGTTTATGCATGTTTTCCTACTAGCTCCTACTAAGTTAATATGTTAGAAAGCTACATGTGAGGAACAGTTGCCGTTGTTGCTATCACGAGAAACACTCTTGTGGGTACTTGGTTCGGAGAGGGGATTTTTTCCAAGGGCTGGGCCTCTATCATATACAAAGGCAACTTCTATCTTCACCCTTCTCGTAACTTAGGCCCTTCCATGCCCTCAGTCCCTTCTATATACAGTGTGTGCTTATATTATGTCCATGGCATACATTCACCTTCCCTTCACAATAGAGCAAGCTTGCCTGGAGAGATGTGGTGATGAAGCGTAGAAAAAAACCTACCTCACGATTAGTTCCAAGAGTCTGTTGCCTTGCATTTGTCAGCACTCGCATTGTTATTGTTGTTAGTCGACAACATGGATCCTCGTAGCAGGAAGCTATTCACTCTACTAAATCTAATGAGTATTCACACACTTTGCTTTAACAAATAAGTCTTGTGTGTACACAGACTCGACTCTTCTCATTCCATGTCTGTCTGTCTGCCTCTCTCTCTCTCTGAGTTACAAGTATCATGGAAATTATTTAGCGGTACGCTTTAACTATTACATTCACACTCATTATATTCCTGCACTCGCTTCATGGAATAAAGCATGTAATGTTGCTACATACGGCTTGAGTCATTTCAAAGAGAGTCTTATGTAAGCTGCTTTTGAGTAGAAGTTCTACAGTCTTCTGCGTCCTCTCTCGCTCTCATCTTTCAATTTCCAAATCTTTCGAAGCTACTTATTCTCTTGGAAATGATTACTTTGAAGCGGTATTGACGTTCAGGGGATATCTCTATAGAATTTCTAATGAGCTATTTTATTGTATGGTGGGTTCATCATATAGGCGTTTTTCTTAGAAAACTTTCCTTCTTTAAGATAAATATTTTCCGAGGGGGTTTTTCCTTGTGGTAAAAATGACGTTCGTAGGAGGTCTATTTATTGTAAGAAAAATCTCCTTTTGATGGGGTGGAGATTTGTTTTGGGTTACGTAGATACACTATAAGGTTTTTATGTACTCTGGTGTTGATGTACGAGTGATATATTCTCGGGTCCCTGTCCATGTTCCAGTAGATACTTAATTACAATAACATGATAAACGTACAAATTAAAGAGCACTTGGAGCAATAATGTTATTTGGGGAGAGTGACGCTCCCTCAAATGTCGAACATGAAATGGTGAGGTGAAGTTACAATGTGTGTATGTGCGAGAGAGAGAGAGAGACCGAAATGATGATGATTATGAAATGCGCTCATCTCCTCTCAGATAAATGTGGTCTTCCTACTGTGAAGGGAGAGACAAATCGGATATTATAGGAGAAGGTAAGCATTTTCTCTTGTCTCAGGCAAAAGAGGGGGAAGGGGAATCTCGCTGCAGGTTTATCGTCTCATCTAAGAAATAAGGAAGGAACATTAGCTACACACACACACATCAATTCTAATTCTCTCCCTCTGTCTTTCTCTCATGTACATATACATAGATACTCCATGCTCTATGTGCATAAATGTCTACATGTTTCATGGGGAAGAGAAAAGGGAAGGTCTTAAATAAATATCGGTGAGTGAGAGGCTGCCTTCTCCGTAGGTCTTGTTGATGTAGGGCTAATACTCCATAAGCAAGGACAAATAGTCATGGAAGAAGGAGACGAAAAACTTTTCGACTTTTAATAATTCTCCAATCGTCCTCCCTTATCTCACCTTGATGTGTGGTCTGACACTTACATTGCTCAGCTTGATCGCACTTTTTCTTTGTCAGGTGTCCATGTTTATCTATACACGGCTCTACTATGGACCCAGCTCCCACCAAAAATACATATACATGCGTAATTATATATGTAGACCCACGTCTGTGTTTACGCTACGCGTAGGGATTAAGGTTCTGCCACATGGCTTTACAACCTTCCACGTTTTCTATACATATCTGCTATGGACCGCATTGTCTCATGGTATTAGGGATCGAGTGCAGTGCCAGAAGAACAAAAATAAGATCTTGCATCTGTTTCTGCTCAAGATCCACAAGACTAAGAGCGTCTGACTCTCCTGTCCCCATGCCAAGTTAAGAACCAGTGCTGGAGAGAGAGCGAGAGGGATGAAGGGCTGGCTGGAAGGAATTGGGTTTGTTTCTAGGATTAAGCATCAAAGACAGTAATATGTCACTGGTTTTGGAGCTAAATCCTGGATGAAGGTACAGGTTGCTAGCAAAATGTCAAAATATCTTATATACATGTAGAATTGACATCTGCATTACAAATCCTTTCATATGCATATACATATGTAGGCTAATGCTTTTAAACCAGGGGATATTCTAGCTCCCAGGAATTTATTGCTCCGCAAAAATAGCTTTTACGTGGATCTACCTAGCGCAACCGCTTGCGTAGTGTAAAATGGCGGGATTTGCAATAGCCCTGCTATAGTAATAGTATATGTAATTAACAAAGAAAAATGAAGTAGTGAGTTTAGTTTTGGTTATTGGTGCGTTAATTTGTATACTTATTACGTGGAGATATGTGCGTCTGGATAAAGTTGGAGAGAAGTGAAAACAAAGAGAATGACTTTGTATGGAATCATCGAGGAAAAATTATACGGATTTAATTCACTCCTTTGAGTAAGTTAACTCAAGTTGCTTACCTAATCCAAAGGTAAGTTTGTTACGCTTGCCTGAGAATGAGTGTTAGTACTAAATATGGATGAGAAGAGTCACCACAAAGGTTAGAGCCTCTCATCCGAGCAAATATATCCAAGCTTGAAGGTGGAGAGGAGCGAAAGAGAGAGAGAGAGAGAGAGAGAGCGAGAATGAATTCATGTACGAGACGAGAAAGAGGAGTTGTGGCAACTGAGCGTATTGGTTTTTGTTTGTCTTGCCACTGATGCATATGCAGGAAGACTCTTATTGTCTTCCTATTCTCTCCTATGTTCCAAGCTCTGTTCAAATGAATGGATTCCAAGTATTGCTTACACGCTTCCTTTTCTCCTTTTTCTCCCAATGAATCACAACAAGGTCTTTTCAATGGAAGGCTCGCTCTATATAAATCCAATGTTTATGCATTATCTCGGTGGAAGTTGGAAAGCAAGAGAGCTTTCTCAGGATGGAGATGTGAGCCAAGTCAATATAACTTGGGATGCAGAGAGACATTGAAAGTCGAGTGAGTGAGCTGGAGAAAGAGAGAGAGAGAAATGTGAGGAAATGCATATAACAATCCGAGGGTTGAAACAAATCAGAAAACATTTGCTGAGAAGAAACAGGGGGATTAAGGCAAGGAGAAACTCAAGGAAAAGCATGGAGGGAATGACGAAGAGAGTAAATACACTACGAATGGAATCGTAATGGCGCTTTCTTCTCTTCCTCTTCTTCTATTCCTTCAGTTCAACTTCCTCACACCGTACTGTTGACAAGTGTAGGAGAAAGTGAGCCTGAAAGATATAGTGTGTACATACGTATTACATATCTGGACAGACTATCTTTCTGTACTCTATCCTTTAATATTTATCTACCAACACATATTTTATATTGGATGTAGGTTTTTCCCGTAAAAAATGGACATTTCTATGTATGCAATTACAGTGAAAGTGGAGAAGATCTAAGGAAAAATCCCTTTGACTTGCTACGCATTGCAACCTATTTTTGCGAGAAAGGAAATAAAATAAGTTGAACTTGTTATTATTTCAAATGCATTGACCTTTAAATTTCTCGGAATTTCACTTGTCATTATAACTTTTTCAAATATTTCAGGGTTCTGTTCAACGGGAAATTTAAGTTATTGAAAGAAATGGTAAAAGTGAATTTTTCCTCTACCAATGATAGTTAGTAGGATAGTTGTTGAAGAGAAAGGATTGCCGTAAAAGCAAGAGGATTTTAACAAATTTTTTAAGGATGTGTTGTTCAAGAAAGGCTCTTACGTTCCTTTAGTTAGGCCTCCCTAAACTTTCGTTTCTTATGGCTAAGTTTCTACTTTTAGAAAATTCACTGGCATCCTTTCACTTTTCCTTGACGTGTGCTTTCTTTTCCTTCCCTCTCGCCTTCTTCTTTCTCACAGGCTTCCCTGCCCTCAGTCTTTCTTTTTTTCACAGCTATGACTATATACAGATACACGTGAGCATATGTAGTATTGGTTGTGGAGTGGTATAAGTTTTTGGCATATTTGGTTGGATGCCCGTACTATATGTGCTTAATTTTTGGGAGCTGTTTCTCCCCGCGGCGTAGCTGTATCTATGTTGGGAGTGCATGTGTGTGCGTGTGCATTTTAGTGTTTTGTCTGTGCGTGTGCACTGACTCTGGCTTGAGAGCGCATTGCGTATAGGACGCATCGATTTTGCTCCTTCCACCTCCAAAATACTCGTCGTTGGCTGTGGGTAATGCAAGTGAGAACCCAGAGCTAGGGCCTCTCGGTCCATGCGTTTTCTACTAACAGCATATACAGAAGGAATAATATGTGTGTCTGAAAGGGAGAGCTCCACTGTCTCCTACAAGTTATACCAGTGATGGCATGCAGTTGTAAGGGTGGGTATAGAGTCTTTCCCAATCCTCATTTTCTTCCTTTTTTGTTGCTTCCCACAGAGTCAGAGAGAAACGAAGAGAGAGAGAGAGAGAGAGAAAGACAGAAACTTTGGTTCCTCTTCCACAGCTCTCTGGAGTAGTTTCTAGTTTCCCTCCGTCACTTATATTGATTTTCTCCTACCCTATCTTTTTCACTGCGTCTAACTGCTTACCAGCAGGCTTTTATATTATAAGACGGGCTGAGAGGAAAGAGAAAGAGAGGATGGAGAGAGAGAGGAGCGGGAGGAAGAGAGAAGTTACGCACAAATTTCTACATGGACTTGGTCCTTACTCCATGTCTTCTTCCCTCTACAGAACATTACTTTCACCCTTATCTACTCACATCCATCCCTTTCGTCTTATCCTTGGTTCTACTCGGTTTTTTTTACCACGCTCTCTATTTCTCTCTCCCATGCCTTTCCTACCTATAGATACATTTAAATGTTAAGGGTTGTTTCCCATATATTTTTCCACGGGCTATGTACAGAGGGGTGGGCTCGCACATATAGAGGGGATCTATGCAAATATGCGTATTCAAATGTAAGTTGAGTGAGTACATACAAAGGCCCATATGTATATGTTATACAAGGAGACCCACCTACAGAGCGCTTAGTAACAACTTTAGTAATGCCTTGGTAATATGCACACTCATGTAATTTGGTTTTGATAAGTTTTTTTCTCCTTGTATAACATTCTGACAAGGCTCTGGAATTGTTCTCAACCCGATTTACATATTGCTTAGTCTCTGAGAATATCATGAAATGTCTTTCTCTCTCTCTCTCTTTCTTCACTCACTGTTTAAATATATGCTCTCATCCATTTCCCCCCTATCAGACAGTTTCTCTAGTCCCTATTCCAATGACATTATAGCTTTACATGGAGTTCATAAGGCTTCACATAGAATACACATAGATACATGGAATGGTATAAAGGGAATTTTAACAAGAAACTCTCTCTTTCTCTCTCTCTTTCCGGAAACTTTGCAAATGTGATGGAGGGAGCTGCTATTAATGCATCGATAATTAGGAACAAGCTTGTCTTATCTATTTATTAACAGCTTGAATAACCCCCTGGTCCTTACAATACTATCCAGTTATAGTGGACATGCTATACTGAGAATGGATAAAAATTTGAATTTGATTTGCATCCATATTATTTGTTTATGTTAATCTCTGGTTATCTCCCTTGGCCAAATTATTCATGGGGGTGTCTCACTCTCTCTCTCTCTCTACAACTCTAAATGTAAGCTCAGAGAACTGGAACAATCACACAACTAAATCTATAGAATTAGTAGTGGCACACAAGCATGGGGCCGTTAATTTCCTCTTACTTTGACTATACCCTTGTTACCGGAGAGTGGAATGCATGGCGACGGATTTTGAGGAACTACCCCTTAAATCATAGGATTTGAGGCTTTATTTACTTCAGGAATAAGTTTTTTTTGTAAGTGTTTGAAGGAAAAAATTATTATTATTATTTTTCCTTTCAAAAGATTTTGTTTATAATATCATTTGTGGATGTCACGTTTATGTAGGAGGAAGAGGAGATTTTCAAGAAAAACGAAGGAAATTGACTTTCACAAAGTCTTTTAAAAGTAAATTTTCGAAGGAATCAGTGGTACGTGCGTGAGTGAGAGAGAGACTATTTCGGGAGAGAAAAGTTGAAAGGAATTAAATGCGGAGAGAGAGAGAGAAAGAAAAAGAGAGAGAACTTTATGTACAAAGGGAAGCTTGGCTTGGTATGTACATGTGTAAGACTCGAGTTTGTCACCAGAGGGTTTATTTTCCCCTTGGCCTCAGTCAGTCAGAGCTAACTGTGAGAGAGGGAGAAAGAGTGGGGAAAGCAGAGTTATGCTTGCCCCTCTCTCTTCTCAATGCTCTCCCTCCATACAGTCGAGAGAAGTTGTAAAGGAGAGAAAGATAGAAAGTGCAGAAGCGTGCAAGTCTGTAGTTTAGGAGTACGTGCTCAGCCTACAATCCCCCAATGTTGAGAGCTGTATTGGAGAGTTTAGTTTTTCCATTCAGTGTAGTTTGGTGTAGGAGGAAGTTGATGGTACGTTTTTCTGTCCACGTTCAACTACCACCACTAGCGTCCATTATATAGTTTGTATTTAACTTGATGGAAAATATTCTACTTTCTCCACTTCTCTCCTAATACACTTTAAGATATGCGGTACAAGTGATGGAGATGATCCAGAGCTATGTGGCTTACACTAACCCTCAAAAACAAGTAAACTTCTCTTTTCAATGAATATGGTGAGCGTCACAAATTCCAGTCCAAAGAATGTAACGAGAGGGAAAAGAAAGGAGGGAACATTGAAAGAGAAAAAAAGAAGTCATATAGGTATAGTGTTAAAAAGAGTCAACCTTTTATGTAGGAGTAGTGGCCTGAAACTTTGTTGGATCGCGTGCTTCACGAAGGCGTGTATTAATTCTCCGCTGTCCTCTCTCTCTCTCTCTCGTCTCTCTCAAATACTATTCCCCATATAAATATATTTGTGTGTTCGTTTTCCAAATATTTTGACTTTGCTTTAAATCACGAGCATGCATCAACTCCAATCACACAACCTAACTCCCTTTCCTTTTATTAGAAATAACATAAGGCGGAGAGGGGAAAGTCCGAAATTACTACTTTCTATTGCAAATATCTCACTTTTGCATTTAGGCAAAGACATGGCAGAGCATATTCCTTGCCTCAAGATGATAGTTTCCCTAAATAGCCTCACTCTCCTGTGATTGCTCACTTTTCTCCTGACTCTTACTCTCGCCCAACTTGACTTCTCTTTGTAGGCCTGAATGGATTGTAACTGCGAGGAACTCAACTTGGAGCTTATCTATGGTAATTCTGGATATTACTATTACATTCATGTAATCTTAATAGTTCAACTAAAAACTAATGTTTTAGATACTCATTCCAATATGGTCCTTGGAAAAGGAAAGGATCAAAATGTCTGCAGTAGTATGTACACATAGACTCCATATATTGAACAACTTATAAGATGCAATGGTGAAAGTAGAGGCCGAGAGACTATGGTGGCCAGCAAATAATGAAAAGTTTCAAATTGGAATCTACAATGTGTCCTACTCCCTTAAAGTCCACACTGTGCCTGTACCTATGCATGATACTTGAATGGATGACTCTGAAGAAAGGAGTAATGTAGCTCTGCTGTAGGGTTACAGTGACAGTAGAATTACACTCAAGAGGCGAAACTTTCCCAAGACCAGCCTGAGTAAGAGGATAAAGATATTGATGAGGCCACCAAAGGACCTACATAGTTTTGCAATCCTGTCCATTATGAATACCTCTCCTGTGTTTTTCTCCACATGACCTGATTACATGAAGATAGTATAACTGTGTAGGATAACCCACCAACCCAGAGATTGTGTGAGCTAGTTTTTGTGTTTAGGTAACTTTTGGCATTTTATCCGTATTAATTTTTTTCTGGATTTTCACAAGTTTATTTGAATAAATGAGGAAATGTGTGTGGTTGAAATTGGAATTGTGACTACGAGCAAATTTGGTGGGACTGTTTGGATCCAAAATGCAAAGACTCCTATAGCGACTTTCCCACAAGTTAATTCATTCCGGATATAAAATTGGCTACACTTATTAGAGCTACCCGCAGAGACTGAGAGCCTGGGAGCGAGAGAATTCGTGAGTTATTATTATTATGTGTGGGGATGGAAAAGGGAAGCCTGGAGAGAGCTGGCACTTATGGACTTGGAAATATATTTATATGTATAAATATATAAATAGCATGGGAGGGAAACGGAGATGTGCACACATTGAAACAAGAAATAGTTTTGGATAAAAAAAGCCGTACAAATTCATATTGATGACTTTAATACCCTCTCATAAATAGAAAGTCCTATGGTTAAGGGAAGGGAGTCAAAGCCATGACTTTGTGTTCCATTCAAATATAGATACTAAACAGTGGGAGTTACACGCACGTTTCTCAGTCGGAGCAGCCAAGAGAGAGAGAGAGAGAAAGAGAATATTTTGAATACGGGGTAATTCCCTCTATTCCTTTATGAGAAATGTTGAGAGAGAGAAAGGGGAAGAGAAAAGGAAAAGAGAAAGTAATTGTGGAGTTATTTTCAATAGAAATCCATTGGTTTTATCTGATATTTGCAAATTAATGCTGGAGTTTGGCAAAGTTCCCTTTCCCCTTTTTTCTTAGTTACTTTCTCTTTTTTTCTCTCGCTCAAAAAAGGCCTTTATATTGACGATACTGAAACACTCAGCAATAAACTGTGTTCCATTCAAGGACATTATTTTTGCATAGTCCTTTCCAAATGGCTTGTCCTTCCATAATATGTATTCCAAAACCTACACTAGATTTAGATTCACAAGCATTAACCTGGCCTAGCCACCTCAGCAATTTCTAAAAGGATTTTCTCTCTTAGTTTTCCTCCACAACTGTAACAGAATGTATGAGAATTATAGGAGAGAGAAAGTTAGTTAGCCAAATAATAAGAGTTTTTACTCCGCCGTCTACTACTTCACGAGTGAAACTATACATGGTGGGTAATAATTGTGCGCGTGTGGATTGGACCAGTTCTCCGATCCTTCCAACACAGCCAGAGAGTTAAGAGTTAAGACTCAAGTCATTAGCTGCCGCTTGGAGTAATATCTATAGCATTAAATAGAATTTAACGAAGAAAATTTGACAGTTTGGCTGATGACTTTCTCATTTCCGCGAAAAAGTAGCCGGGCAGCCGAGGGGATTTTCTTGGGAGGACGTGAAAGTTAAAAATAAGGAGCAATTTACAGAATATTTAGCAATGGTCTTATTTCCTCTTGGAAATACGCTCTATGTGTAGGAGAGATCGCCTTTTCAGGTAAAATGGCTGGATTTTCCTCAACCGAGCAGTCCTGATCGTTTTGCTAATGTTAAGTACTGTTTAAGAAGAACATTAGATGATTTTTATTTGCGATAATAATGTCATTCTTGGACTTTTATTTCTTTAGATTCTCGTCAATCTCTTCTTGTGGGGACATTTTATCCATTTCTCCTCTCTCTCTCTCTCTGGAGAGTCAATAGGCTACAAGTCGCGGTGAGCTTGAAAGGCTTCAGAAATGCCTTTCCCCATTACTTTCACCACGAAGCCTTTTTATGCATTTCTATCCATGCTTTTATGCTTGCAATGCCCGTGCAGAGTAGAGAATCTAACCAAGTGTGAGCTTATAGGTGGAGAGAAGCATGAGGTCTGTATATTCATGTCCTGCAACTACTTCTGTATACAGATGTATGTAAACAAGAGATATGAAGCTTCGACCGGCAGTGAGGGGAAGATAAGAGGAATAAATTTGCACAGCTCACGGGATATTATTTGGAAAGGAGAAGACAAAGGCTTTTCCTTTTGCAACTGACTCTGCTTACAAACTCAGCTTGGAGAAGCACTAGTAGTGGTACAGTGCATATACACTTTCCGTACCTTCCTACTTGTACATTTAGGCTTGGCCAGCAGGCTCGAGTGGAATGGCATGACTGAGTGCAATAAGAGCTCGGCAGTGGGTCCTGAGTCCCAATTATCCCTCTCTATATTGGTCATAAACGCCACAATGGAGATTCACGAGAGTTATTCCGGATTCCAGAATATTGCCATGAATGCAATTTTTTCTAATAGAAATTTTACACGAGTACTGCTCTAACTCTAGCTTTACTAGTTCCAGCTTTGGCTAGAGCTCTTTCTTGGGATAGTGAAACTGTGTAGGAAAGGTACTACTACTCTTGCAGCTATAGAAGCAGAGGCAAGTTTTCTCCTTTACATTCTTTCTCCTTCCAGCAGCTTGCTACTCTAACCCCTGCACTCAATCTTCGACGAGGAAGACTCGATCAGGAAAACCTCCCGACAAAATACCTTTTCATGGTCTTAACCTTTTATACTTTCTCCCTCCTTTGTACCTTAACATGTTACAGGCTGCTGGATGAGAAGGTGCTGTGCGCAAGGAGAAGAAGCTATATACTTTTGGAAGGTGGAACATCCTTGAAATTCTCGGGGAAATATATGCATACATTTCTTCTTCCACATGAGTTTTGAAATCCTGGAGTAATATGAAGCTTAAGAAGAGAGCAAGGGTTTTACTCCTCAATAGAGGAGAAACCGTTATCAAAAGCCGTATGGATAGCTTTTTTGCGAGTAAAAGCGTATTTTCCTTCTGCGTGTTTACTATTTTTAGAGCGTCAAAAACATGCCGGATTCTTCTAAAGGGTGATAAATTTCAAGGTGAAAACTTGGAAAAAATTAATGGACTGTGCTTGGAAAAAAATCCTCGTTCCCTAGTACAAAAGAAAATAGGAGGGAGATCGATAGAATGTGTTCATAATGTATTTATAAAAATTTTGTGCAATATTAAAGTAGCTTTGAGACTAGCAGAGCAAGAACAAGGTCAAGGTTCGAAGAATATGGAAATTTCTGCTAGAAATTCCATCCGTGAGGTGAATGCTAGGGAAAGGTTAAGAATTCACAGCTTGCTTTCTCTCTCTCTCTCTGGAGTAAAGTGAAAGTGGAGAATGGAAAAGATTGGACAGGAGTTTGGTTAGGAGGCTGATGGAAGGCGACAGGTGAACAAATGAGAAACAAGTGAGTTGACGGGAGGATTGTGGAGGACAAGGAGTGGTGGACTGAGGATGCAATTAAAACTGAATAGTATTAATCGCTACTATTGA
Source organism: Spatulosminthurus flaviceps (assembly GCA_034693705.1). Classification (NCBI taxonomy): domain Eukaryota; kingdom Metazoa; phylum Arthropoda; class Collembola; order Symphypleona; family Sminthuridae; genus Spatulosminthurus; species Spatulosminthurus flaviceps. The sequence continues at coordinate 16,839 of JAQFXU010000134.1, read as the reverse complement.
CACTTAGCGAAAGAGAGAGAAAGCTGCCATTAAAGGGGATTAATGACACTAATCGGGGAAATAAAAGTGTGAGAATAATCATAGGAAGAGACATATGCACTTAAGAGTTTGGCCTACTCAGCTTTAGACCCAAAATCCTTAATGCATCATTCATAGGAACAGATGCATGTACATGGATGGGAAATATGTAGGCCTCCAGATGTACTAGAATGTAGGACCCGAGGACAAGTGCCACTTTCCTTGAAACTATAGCCGTGTTAACCTTCCAAGCCAAGTAACATTATTGGGGCTTAAAGGTACAAGAGTACTTTCACCCGTTGGAAAGAATAAGAGAGAAAGTGGTGAAAATCCAAGTGGGCATGTGTGTGTGTCTGCTAGGGTGAAATCAGAGTGTGTAAGGCAATCATATGTGAAAGGAGTGTCGTTGAGTGATTTCGTTAAAAAACACCGTCACCACAGAAAGAAGTTAATGTGACCCATTCGATTATTGGACACAGAGGCGGCAAGACATTGCAGGCTTTTCTTTCCTCCCTTTTGCCTCCTTCCTTTCCTGGCTCCAAAACCATTCATAATGGTAGACTGTAATAACCACCATAGAGGTATATCCACTTTGTATGCATGAAAGTAAGCTAAAGAGTGAGAGTTCCGCTCTCTCTCCTTTCTCCCAACTGAACTGATGGATGATATAGACAAAAATCGATTTTAGTCGATTGACGATGACTTGAGAGCTGGTAGGAGTTGGAGTATAAAGTCGACTGCTTACGGATCTTTGGGAGAGCAAACACTATGTACACATTATGTAGTCCGTCATTGACTCAGAGAGCTCTGAGACTCGGGCTTATACTTACAAACTACTACACACTTTACCTACATAGAGAGAACAAGGGCGAATGAGTAAGCAGCCGGAGTGGAAGAGTGAGTTGGAGGAAGCCTGGCAGTAGAAACCAGACAGAGAGATGGAGGGACGATAAGAAAACATTGCATTTCCTATTCTTCCTCCTCCAGAGAAAAACACACACACATGCTACGCTTCCTCCAGCTTTCACATTCCCTCTTCCTCCACCCGCTCCCTTACACTCCGTCATTCCTTTCTTCTATGTCTTTCACATAGGGATTAGTATGTAGCTGGTTGAAGAGTCTGTACGGAAAGCTCTCCAGTAGTGTTATACACTGAGAAAGCTCCGGACTAGTCAAGTAAAGAAGGCACCAACTGGTACTTGGACCAGAGCCGTGTATCTCCCTTAGTAAAGAGGACCTAGATACAAATGTACATACATGATCCGAGAAGAATGAGAACAGCCAAGCAATATTATGCATTAAGTATGAAGACAAGTACGTCAAGGAATTTTGGTTTGAAGCCCGTACTTTGAAAACGACTCACATTTCCTTTTCATTTCTTTCATGGCCTCAACCATGAGAGAGAAGGAATAGAATAAAGCTCATAGGATTGTCTATCTCACGATTAGCTGGATTTGTGGTGGGGAATTTTATCAGTTTCGCTTAGTTGGGCGGGACAGTCCTGGCTCTAAGGGCAATTCACGGCGTGTTTCAACCTAAAACTCCAACCTCACGCCCAAAACCTTTACCAGCAGCCGCTGTAGTGGAGGTGGGAAGGAAACTTTCTCAAAGTCACTTCATTCCCATATGTTGGTATTTACGTACATATCCTTATACATATTACATATTCGTATCCATTCATATTATTATTGTGTCATATTCAAATGTGTAGGAAATAACATGTCAATGGACTTTCTGGATTCTCACATACTTCTAATATACAAAATTACGTAGGGAATCTACATATAATTACATACATAAGCTTAAGTATCCTTATATGAAGAATATGAGGGTATAGACTTGCAAATAATACATGCGTGATGTAGGGATAAAAGTTTCTTTACATGGGTCCATGTTCCTGTAGCGTAGATAACATGGGTCTATAGCTATTTCTGTGCTTACGTACGAATATTTTAGAGACAAACGCATGTTGTAGCCGTTGTAGTTACTGATGGAGATAAATACATAATACATTATACATTCTATGTATGCATATATATGTAAATATACCAAATAAATGGCTATGTATATAATTATAGAGCATTTTGCTAGAGAGAAAGGAGTGAGAAAAAAGGATTTGAGGAGCCAAAAACAAGACAAGAGAGGTGGTTGAGAATTGGTAGTAATGGTAGAGCAACTATGACTGGGGTTCCTCAAGTCACTCACCAACTACTTCCCTCGCTCTTAATGCACGTCGCCTTTCATTACTCTTACTAACCACTTTCTTTCTATTTTGCATGCTTTCTATCCCCCCCTTCCATTAAAAATCGATAGCTAATCGAACCACTGTACCTTTCACATTGTATGGAAATAGACAGAGAGTTAAAGTCAAATCTTGACAGGTAGCTTGCGTAAAATTGCTAGTATTTTTACGCTCCCGTCTAAATTCTTAATCGGAAAGACAGGACTTAGGAATCCAAAGTTCTCGAGACATCAAGTTCCTCCTACGTCATTTTAACTTTTAATGTATTGTTGTACATTTACACCAACAACAACTTTTACATCCGCATTTTAGCAGTCAAAAATCATTTTAAAATCTAACCATTTTTCCTCAAACAAATATATATGAGTTTCTACTCCTCTTTCCATCCTACAAATTTCACCATTACTTTTTTCTTTCAGTTTTTCTCTAGGCTGGGCTATCATGCTAGTATATGTGTCTCTGTATGGATAAAAATCCCCAGTATTGTAAGAGTAGTAAATGGTATTTGTGCGTCAGAATCTGGGCACTTGAATTCCATTAGGTTTCACCACCGTGTTATTATTGAGTGGGACCTCAACATTCTTGTATGTTATTTACAAGCTAAAAACATTCCCATTCCCTATGGGTTTACATGTTTACGCACATATATGGCAACTATTGAATTCGAGCGTAATCTCTGAGTGACACGGGGATATGACGAGACGTTCCGTTGACTCAGCCAATATTTTGCACTTTGAATTTATGAAACCATTTCCCACTCTTTTTCCTCTTCACCAGTCACCTGAAGCATTTATGCCTCCCTCGTCTTCTCATCCTTCGCCTTCCTATCCACATGCTGACAGTAAGAATTTCATTTTTATGAACTTTCTACCAAAAAAGTACATTCTGCTGTAAGTACCACAGCTACAGCTACCAAGTAGCTTTCACTACATGATACGTACAAATTTGACTTATGGTTGAGAAAAATTAAAATGGATTTTCTACCTCGTTCCAAAGTGCCACTCATATATTTATGTAGATACATATTTCTAACTTACGGTTATGTTCACAACGCTTGGCTTATGAAACTTTCAAGTCGAACGTCTATGGTTGGAGGAACTACTGTGTAAGTGGTAAGGTTTACTTGCTCCTGCTTATAATAAATGGAAACTGGAACCAACTGTAACTGGACCTTGCCTGCTCTTTTATTTACACTGGCAAAAAGTAATATTGTTGTTACACGAGTAAATATTTGATACCATAACTAGCCGTCTATGTAGCTTATCATGTGTTCCCCATATGTATGTACAAGAACATGAAACTGGCAAGCAGACAGGACTTGAGACCCATAACATTACATCACATGGAGAATTTATAGCGACTTTGTCCATACACAAGCCCATTACATGGGCCTGATTCTCTCCCCAGTAGAAGATAGAAATCCCTTTATACGTTCCACAATGTCCCTACATAATTATTGATTTGATTTTTCATTTTGATACGGAATACTACAAAGGGTCACTTGGTATTTGGACAAGAGTATTTGTAGGGACAGATTAAACATTTAAAACTGGACCATGGAACTATGACAGGGAAGGAGGCTGTGAGTGTCTGAATTCACTGGGGCAATCGATGAATGGGGAAGTCCAGTCGTTGAACAAAAGTGGAATGTATAAATCCTAATTGCATTGCATGTAGTTGACAATTTTTCCTGCCCTTTTCCGGCCTTTTCCCTATCTCTCAACCAAACCTTGTCCTTACATCTTCTTCCCTATCCTTTGGGTGACCATCCACCATAGCAAACTTCAAGTGTTCAAATAAGGTTGTAGGATTTCCACACAACTCAAATGCGTAGGCAATGTCCAGTCACTGCTGAAAGTTCTACGGGAAGCTCTTACTTTTTATTCCCCTTCCTTAACGCTCGTTATAGATATATGGGATGGGTGCGTAGGTAATTCCTCCCCCCAGCAAAGTTTCTGTTCTGGTTTTACACGGTTTGTTAACTAATCAGACGATTGGCCTGGGAAATTCAACTGGCTAAGGCGCGTGGAAGGTAAGAGTTTTGCAAAAGGTCCGAGATATTTTGAATGGATGACTGGACCCTGATCAGAAGAAGTGATTGGACTGAAAAGCTTTACACACACATGGACTACTGTCCAATCATTAGAGAAAATTGGACGGTGAGGAGTAGTTGAACTGTAGAGAAAATTGTAAATAGTACCGAGCGGGGATAATAATATTAGGCGGATTAGCTAGTAGTAGTAGGGTTCGGGTCAAAAGCATTAAATTGCAAGCAAGAGAAAATCCACGACCAGGAGAAGCGGACGGAGGAACGAGAGAGAGCGAGAGAAGCGCTCGCAGAACTGGTCTTGCATACAAAATAAACAGAAAATAGTGCAAGTCGCTATTGTATTTCCAACCTGAATCCATGATTCCACCAAATGAAATAGAAGTTTCTATATTTATTTGAACTAAAAGCTTTGTACGAGACCTGATGGCTAGTAAGCTTCCTTCTCTAGTCCGAACATTAGCTACACTAGACCGTAGTCACCGAGAAACAACAACAGACGGGCAATGAGAGAGAGAGAGAGTAAATTAGAGGGAGCAGGGGTGCTTGAGTGGATCATAGTCATTGAGAATGAGAGATGCACTGAGTCTCTCCAGGGTGCACTAAAACATAGGGAGTCAGAGACCGAGAATCTAAAATTATTGTAAATAACGGCTAGGCTTCCATGAATGACGCAAGATGTAATTAAACAGATTGCGCTTGACAAAACATCAGTATAGGCTCCTCGCTTTCTCTCTCTCTCTCTCTCTCTCTCTCATACTCTCGCTCTTTCCACCACCAGCGAAAAACTTATCAAACCTGAAACATGGCTCTATTTGATTTACCCATAGAGTTTTCTCTTTTTCTACAGCTCCCGTAACTGTAAACACTGCTACTTGAGTAGATGTTGTACATTTTGCAGTCGCACATCTTCTCCCAAACTCTCTGCTGGTACCTATAGTCAGCTGGTCCTGTGGTACGGGTAGCCTTCATATATACCTCCACTCAATTGCCCACTCACCACACACAGACAAATACACGCAAATACTTTGCACAGAAAAGAACCTTTCATACAGCTGAAAGCTACTGAGAGAGAGAGAGTGGAAGCCTTGCTCCTGCCATTCAATAGACTTTTACTACTTGACATACATGTAAATAAATACACACACTTTCAAGTCTTTACTACATGTGCAAATATTTAGGTACGTGTGCCAATGTGTACTTTCACAGTCGCTCCCTAGACTGACAACGCACACACACACACACTCACACAACTCCATGATCATCATCATGATTCCAAAGCTCCTCCAGATGATCATGGGGAAACCTTTAGAATTTCCAAAAAACAATGAACCATCTTGTTCCACAAACTGTGTCTATTTGTATATGTATATGGAAAAGCATAGCTACAACAAACCAACATCACTTTTCATTAACTCGACAAGTAATGCATTTTTCCCCGCTGTCTCTCGTCTCCTCTCTCTCAGTCTATGTCTCTCTGCATGTTCTAATGTCTAATTAGTTTTTCCTCATACACGCTCCTACTCATAATTTTTTTCAACCCTTGAAATCCTACACTTTCAACTCGAGCTTAAGCTTTTTCTTTTTACCAAAATTCTACAATGCGTATATATAGAGACATTATACAGATGTACCTATTATATATGAAACTTGTATTTTGTTAATGGAACTTGCAACTCCACAGTAATTTTTAAACAAAGTGTTTTTTCTTGCTAACCCCATATGACGTAATGGTAGCATTTCTTATCAATATCATTGGTTCACTTGACTCTACTCCCACTCCCAATTTAACACCAGACCATAATCACCCTGCTTTTACTTGAAGCCTGTGCTAAGGATATGGAATAGGGTGTAGGATAAACAGTAATATTTTTAACAGCCCCAGCCTTTCCACATTTCCACAATGGTGTCATTGCTTGGGACCCTCAAGTCAAAACTTTAACTATTGTTAAAGGAAAAGTAACTAGAACCATTAGCTAAGAGACGGAAGAAAACTAGCGTGGAAAAAGACAAAGGGCATAGTAATTGTGTGTCTTCGCTGTTGACTAGTCACAAGGAAGATGTGAAGCTACATGTGTGTTGCTCCTTGAGAACAAGTTGTATTGACATGTTTGAAGACTATTTTGCCCTGTAGAGTTGGAACTCTGAAAAAGTTTTTTTTAAATGAAATGACAACTTTGTATTTTTTTCTTGGCGGTTCTCTCTCTCTCGCTCTTGGAACAATCTCTGTCTTTTGAATGGAACATTAGGGTAATTTATCAGCCTACTCTGCACACTCTTTTTTCGGCTTTTGGCCACACCGTTCATATGTATTTTGTACATTTACTTGGACTCACTATAGAGTTTGCCTAAGGAAAAAAAATTGGAAAGCAGCGTGTGTTTTCTTGGCTGTTGATAGCATAGGGCTTATTGTTTGGAGGCATAAGGACTAATATGTGATGGTTGTTAATGAAAGGCTAGTGTAATGTATGCATGGAGTGCAGAGAGAATTCTATAGAAGAATTCTCTTGAGGAGTTGGAGTGCATATGAGTGGAGTGGGATTTGAGGATTTTAGCGGAGAGCTATACTGGTTATGAGCGGAGAGAGAGAGAGAGAAAGAAAAAAAGAGGATAATTCCTCCTCTCTCACTGAAAGCTCCTCTACGTCCATATGTTTTGATCCTATTGTCTTGACTCCATTGTGTTCCAAGAGTGACTGAACACATGATTAAATACTTTGTTGCAGCTCTCTCTCTCCTCGCTTCTTCTTCTTCTTCCTCTGATTATTGTCTTCTCCACAAGGAACAGACAATGGTCTCTTGAATCTCACTGCACCCTCGACCATCAATCCATATTTCAAATCGAGTTCATGACAGAAACTTATGGAAAGATTAGAAAAAGATTTTTTTCTCCATACCATCTCTATGTCATCCTCGTCATAGCCTCCTGTTATTAATTACCCGAGTTTTTTTGTTTACTCTCTCGAATATACTATGGTGTAAGGTGCAGAAGGATGTAAATAGAAATGTTTTTATAGTCCAAGCTAATTGCTAATATATGGGGGGACTAATGTATAATGCTAATTTAGGGGAATGATGTGATGGTGAGAAATGCCTTTTTTCTATGTATTTCTTTACGAAGTGTGGTTCGCTATATAGCTGGAAGGAAATGGAGTTGGAAACTTGTATTAATTATCATTTAAGGAGACTTCCTGCTCTTCCACCATGGGACCAAAAAGTCTAAGTGTTTGCAGGATGTGCTCCTCTTGTTTGTTGTTTGTACGTACAAATACCAGGAGAGAGAGAAAGAGAGAGAGAGAGAGAGTGCAGAGCAATAAAAAAACAAGTTTGTCCAGCTCTCGAGAGCAACGTGACGGTTCGAATGGACATAAATCACAATTTATAAATATCTTACTCGTCAATGGTAGGAATCAAGGTAGCATGAATGTTTCACGAGGAAAAGCCGGGAGTTGTGTGGACGTGTATGGGGAAGAATACAAACGCGGCATTATCACACAGGCTTAACGGCAGGAATAATTTCCACGGACGAAAATGTTATTTTTATTCTATTGCCTTGTCTGGCTGGAGCTCTAGTCCTGTGCAGCACCGAGCCTGGAGAGACTGTAGGACTGTAGTTGGAGGAGCACCTAAGTTGGGTAACATGTTGAATGTGCTATAGGCAAGTTATAACATATGATATATGAGTGTGTGTGTGTGTGTGTTGCGAGAGCGCTATTGTTACACGAGGGAAAAAACTCTAGGTAATGACATTAAAAGGCACGGGAGATTTTATGTATGTGGTGGTACTTGCTTAAGAGACTTGACTCGTTCCAGCTTTGTTTGTTCCCAAGTTTCCCGAAAGGGAACAAGACTTTACGCTATTCACGTAAAAAGACTCCCACTCTCTCTCTCTCTCTCTGTCTCCCTTACATTACCAAACATTCAACGTCCGAAGCGAGAGTCATCAGCCCACATTTCTAATCACGTGGAAATTGTCCCTATTCTCTTTGAACTTCCGTCCACATTGTCATTTCCATATTTTCTTGATGAATATCAATGCCGAGCGGGCTTGTCATTTTATTGGCCAGTCGTTACATCCACAGCCTCAAAGAGTCGAGTCCGCCCCCGCTACTTCAATGTAACTCCAGGAAAAAAGTTACTTTTCCAGTAGTAGCCCCTTTTAGGCACATTCAGAGACCATAGAAAATTCTCTGTAGGCACCGCAGATAATTTCATACGTACGAATCCCGTTTGGCGGATAGGAGAAACCCGAAGAAAGAAAACAGAAAAGGGAATTCACGTGCTTCAGTCGTGCATGCCTTACAATTACGTTCCTACAGTCGCTCCTGGTTGGGACTCTGAGAGCATTACATTGGAAGGAGATAGGACAAGGGTATATTATCAGTTTCTATTAAATTCACAATGCCACCAAAGTCTTATCAGCAGTTATTCCTATACAATTGAACCTTCATGGAATTGCCATCCTTTATGGTATATCTTCCACAACTTCTCTTCCTGTTACGTACTCAAGAATGCATGGTAGTTCCTCTTTCTTTACCATGTCCCGGACGTTAGAAGCTTCAAGGCTCTTTGAGGAGTTTGTGCTCAGACCAAAAGTGTACAGACAGACAAGATGTACACATGTAGAGTATGTGAGTATAGGACAAACTGTACAAGTAGCAAGTATTTCCCAAATAATTGCAAACCACTGATAAGGAAAGGCTGAGTAATTACCCCGCCTTATTCGGACGCTTTCACACACGTTTGCTCCAACATCAATTGCAAGTCCGCGCCCCGAAATTAATTTAATCAATTGATTAATTGCCCTAAATTTCTGATTATATCCCTCACTCAAATTGCCCACTACTTTTTTCCTCTATAAATAGTCATCCTTTATGCATACAAAAGTTAATTGTCCAGCCTAATGCTACAGTACAGAGTCCATAAAGATCCCTGTCAATAAAACATACACATTTTCCTCTCTGATACATTTTAATTCCTCCTTTAGTAATTCCTCCCGTAATTGATTATATGTGCATGAACTACATTGATGTATATACATTCGGAAGCAACCTACATCATACCTCGGGGTAATTGCACTCGGTAGCTCATCCAATGTGCTAAAAACTAAATGCCCGTCTCTATGCCAATCTATAGATTGATAGTTTTCAGTTTATAGCTTCGGATCCATTCATGTACTGATGGAAGTACGTGGAAGAGTAGGGATTTTACAGTACTAGAGAATTTCAAGCTCTACTCTCATGTCAAACTTGAGGAGACATACCTGCGTCGATTTAATGTAGCTTTTGATTTGCATGCAGAAAGGGGGAAGGGAAAGGTTGTGCAATTAAGTGTATTCCAATGTATATCCCGTGTTGATGTTCCTCTGAATTATGCAATAAGTATAGGTTGTAGGAAGGACTCTAGTTTGCCATTCACTACTATGTACTCTGACTGTGTATATTAATCAGCTTGGAATAATTGGATGAGAAACTGTGGATTGTGAGGAGTCTATGGGTGACTGGTGGCCTGGTGATTAGCCGAGCTTCAAGATGATGGAGTTACCTATTGTTATTGGAAGGAGGAATAAGAAGCTGGGACAGAATTAAATAATTATCCTTCCGTCATAGTCATGGATTCACTCCGAGATTATGAGCATTTGCAATCCTTGGTGACTGAGGCTGATGAAGGTATAAATATTAAGAGCAAATTACCAACAAGGTGGCAACCAGTTGTTTCTCTCAGACTTGCTAAAGTAAATTTCCCTGTAATATCCTAAACGTACCCTGTACATAGAGATACATGCTTGTATGTATCTATTATTCACATTAGGAGCGATGGTGCATTACAGCGCTTAATGGCACTTTACAATAAAGCCATTCCATGAAAACACAAGTATATAAGAAAACCAAGACTTTATATAGAGCCTCAATATACTTTTAGCATTGGATGTATGTATATACAATTTGATTACTACATAAAATGTAGCAGTCGGAATCCAAAACTGGAATATTATGCCAATGATGTTAAGATCCTCACTCAGCATGGGCAAGTAAGGAGGAAAATAAGTGACTTAATTCCACAGGGTATTAATCACAGAGGATTTTCCATGTGGGGGACTCCCAGCTAAGTTGATTGTGGTGTAAGGTTTAAAAACATGATTTCATATGGATTAGAATAATCATCCAGTCAGACCTTAAGGTGTGTACGTACAAAAAGACCAACTTGCATATTATCAGGAGAAGGAGAGAGCGAGAGAGAGAGAGAGAGAGAGAGATGTCCTGAGAAAACCTGGAATAGCTCTTGGCAATTCTGATTACCCTCTCCTCACAACTCCTCAATTATAATAAGAATGAGTTGGGAGCTAACGAAATGAGGAGAGTAGGCAAAGTAAGCATAAATATTCCTTTAGCATTTCCCATCCCTTGGTAAACAGCAACTACCTAGGAAAAACATTACCTCTGCCCTTTGCAATTATTATTGTGTATTCAGGATACACATAATTTTATTTCAAATGCCTTCCTTATGCAAACTTTATTATAACAAGTCATAAATTACTGTACCAATACTAATGTGAATCTAGGAACGGGAGCATTGCGGATCAAGCTCGGTTGTCAAAGTGGGCGTTTGGGTAAAGAGTATTGCGGATGTACAATATAATATATAAGTATTGTATATATATGCACTAACTACGACTAAAGAATATTATGTAACATTATAAATGCCCTTAGCTAATTTTACTCCCAAGTCCCTACTTTATTGCGAGCAAAGTATAAAGAGAGATTTGAAAAAGTTAGAGATGCAAATTACAACTCAGGAGCAATATCAACCCTCGGAGACGAGAGTGAGTAACTGATCTAATAACAAGGGAAATGATGGGAGTCATTTGCAACTACTTCGTTTCCAGTAGCAAAGCTAATGCTAATAAGAGTGAAGATGGTGGTAATTTTAGGCAGGAGTGCGAAGCGACCTGGAGTCATTCGGGAAATATAATTACCTTCATACAATTAAATGCTGGGCAACATTTTTATTAATTTCTCTCTCTCTCACTGCCACTACCTACAAGCTTACACATTTCAAACCACTCTTGCAGTTCTTTCTTCCCTTGTACTTAATTCTTTAGTAACTCTCAAAGATCCGAGTGAATTCTTAAACATGGAGCTTTGAGACATTTCGAGTCATAGTGGCAGAACAAGAGTCTCGTCTAGTGATTTTTTTCATGAGAGCATGATAATTCCCACTGTATAATGAGATGGGATATTTATTCAAATATTCAAGGGAAAAAGAAGGAGCTGCGACTTGTGAACTGGACAACATTATTTTAATCCCACCTGATCCCCCCCCCCTTGCACAGTGTACGAAATAATCCTGCAATTAAAATCTCATCCATGTTCTTTCGGGACTCTCTTAAATACTTGTTCTTCTTCTGCTCATCAACTCTCATCTCTCATCTGCTCCTCGTCGGCAATCACATCCTACCCCTATATCCATTAGCTGTACAAGTATATATATTTATCAATGTGTAATGTATTTTTTATACATTTATTCCATGGAAGGAGGACAAGGATTTGGGGTTCGTTTGAGGAGGAAGGAAGTGTGGAATGCATTAGGGTGAGAAAGTGACTGAGTGAGTGAGTCCATTTACGAGGGAAGGATAAAAAGGTAAGAAAAAACTAGGTGGAAATGAATAAAATAAAAATCATGTACTTGCATCGATCAATGATAAGAGCCTGTAAGCTTGAGTATTTACTCTATAATTTGTAATGTAATACTTGTAATACTCATGTAAGTATGAGAATTCCACTTTGGTCACTATCCAAACCAATCTCTCAGGATTTAGACTCTTTCTGACTCCTAATGTAACTTAAGAGAGAGAGAGAGAAGGTGCAGAGCGAGCTAAAAAGGAAGGAGCATGTGTACTGAATAATTTCAGTGTGAATGACACGGCATATGTATGATTAGGTAGATCAGTGAGAGGAAAATGAACCGAGTCGGGAATCAAGTCCTACAAGATGAGAATACTGAGAGAGAGAGAGAGAGAGAGAGAGAGAGAGAGAGAGAGAGAGAGAGAGAGAGAGAGAGAGAGAGAGAAATTCAGAGCAAATGATTATGAGCAGTTGAGAAAACGTAATGGACTCGCAGTTGGTAGTTACTTTGCGGGAGGAAGGTCCGTTGTGAAGTCGGAGGATTACATGTAGATACAACTCAAAGGGTCAAAATGAAGATTCCCTGAGGAGAGGAAGAAATCCTCAGTACTGATATGTACTTGTTTTTCGTGAGCAAGAACAAACCAATTTGCATAGACTTGGGTTAAGCCTAGCCTGAGCTCACAATGTAAGTGTTCTTACCCATATAATAGAATATCAAGTTGGCCTTATGCACTGTAATTTGTTTTGCCCTCGTATGGATAACAAGTTGAGAAACTAAGGTTAGAATCCAGTGTATTTGATCTATATACTTATGTTTGGTAGGACTTGTACACACAAAGGCACTTTTGCCCTACTTCCCTTATACATACCTGTAGAAGCCAAGAGGATACTCCTGACAGCACTACTACCCAGAGATAGTAGTGGAGAACTGAACTGCTAGTAATACAGCTGAGAATGATGAGCACAAGTATGGGAGTTGTTGTTGGTTACTCGCATGATTTTTTGATGATGAGCGATAAAATGTGGAAGAGACCGGGGAGCATTTTAGACTCATTTACAAATGCAAACCATGTGTCTCTAATCACATGGATAAACAAAATAAATTATCATCTCACTCTCCAACTCCACATTTTAGCATTACAGAGTATACAGAGCATTCTCCCTGTCTCATTCTCGAAAAACCCTATGGACAAGACAGAGACTCACGACGTGAGTGAGGAAGCTAAACAAGACATATAATAACTGAGCACTATATGCTACTGAACTGACTTGAAAAGAAAATTATTTTTCCCCTCCAAAATCATATCTCATTCTTCTCCATTAATCTCCAAGTTCCTATAGAATAAGTTTCCATGTAGAAGCCATCATTTGTCCGGATTTTAATACCCTCATTCTCTTCTCTACCAACCGATTTTTATGATCAAGGCTCTCTCATTTTTACTCATACACACTTGGCCCCACCATCACTTTAAAACACTTGCACACGAAGGAGATTCACCACTACGCACAACACAAACACACCTTCATCTCTATCTTTTGTGAGGCCACAAAAACATATGTAAATACAAGAGGAGTGAAATTCTATCCCGAAAACCACACTTGAGCTTGTTACTTAAAACTCTTATGTTTATGTGTGTGGGTCTGTGCGAGTGTGTGTGTGTGTGTGTGTGTGTATGAAGAAAAATTCATTGGAAAAAACTTGCCTTTTGATTTACCAATTTCTACAAAAGCTTTAGTATGATCATTAGGACAAATCCCTTCCCTATTATTTTCCTATGAGCAAGGGAGTTAAGTTAACAATAACATACATAAACAAATGCGAACACAAGCCTAGTCAGCATATTAAAGAGTTTTTACAAGTTTTTTTTTTATTTAGCAAACGTACCCACACCTTCTGCCATTGTTCTCTCTATTATGAGTATGATTCAAGAGCAAAGTCAAAATCCTGTCTGTCTTTTACATCTACATATACGTATCTATGCCTGAGCCACTAACAAGACTAACTACATAGCTACTGCTTCTCGGATCATTTACAAAATGTAAAAGGAGTAAACATGTAAATTACTGGTGTAAAGGTAGCATTGGACTGTGTTACGCATTCACTTCCATTCCTCATACTTGTACTTGTACTACCTGTATGCATGTGGCTTTAAAACCTACAATCATATTTCAAAATAATAAAGTCTACCTTCATCCAACCAAAGGGATAGCAATAATGTTCGTAGTAAAAGAGTATAAGTATAAGATGCATACAGGGTTGTAGTAAATAATGCGTGGAATAATAAAATACTTTGTATGTAATATCATGTTCAAGGCCTATGTAAATATATATATATATATACATTTACGACGGACAGTGCTCTCCACTAGTGGTGAGAGAGGAAAAGATATGACAGGAGAGTGCATTGATTTTAAAGGTAATTTATATCTGGCCAAGTTGATGTTCCATCCAGCTGACATGGAATCTGTGCATAAGGAAGGATCAAGTGATGTTGCAGTAGTCAGCACCAGGGTGGGGATGCTCTTAAGTATTCCGAAATCAAGAAGAAGGAGCCAGCACACTCTTCTTCTTAAATCCCAACTCCACATGTAATTCTTTACGGCAGATACCCACCTCGACTTAATCTCCTACCTACTTTTCTTCTTACCATATAACCACATTATACTATTGTGTATACCTGATTATCATAATAATATACGTATATTATGAACCTACGTAAATTTAGACAGATTCCTATAGGATTTTCTGGACTACATGCATGTGCAGGGGAAATTCCTTCATAATATCCCCTTCCTTCAAAGTAATTTAATAGAGATAGGCTTGTTTGCATTTGATGAGAGAAAAGCCGTTCCCATGCATACCTCCCGTCAAAACTCATTGGGAAATGAAACAAGACAGATACGGTCACTTTCATTCACATATAAGGACTTGAACATAATGTATCATAATCAGGGATCGCAATATCCACTACTCCAATGATGTAACATCCATGCAAAAAGGCAGACTCTCCCGCACGACACGCAACTTCTTTCTTAATGGTACATACAGCATTAGAAAAAGCTTCCCTTTTCTTACCATTCCCATTTTAAGAACATTCTAATTTTATGTGGATGCACATTACTTAAGGCTACTCTTGAGAGTTACGCTACTCTAATAAAAGTTTGATATATGATTAAAAAGGGCTCTTGGATTTTTTTTGAGGAAAACTAAAAGCTTCCAGTACTTACAATTAGTAGGCTATAAAGTACCAATTAATGAGATAAACACACCATAGGTAAAAGGAAAACTTTCTCATGACATCCCATTACAATTTCTCATCATTAGTTTTAAAAATAACCATGAAGAGTGTCTCTTCACTTTATAAGGACTGAAGGACTGGAAAAATTCACCTGTCGCTTTTAATTATCTGTCCCCGTACACTCCACCCTACCAATACGTACATGTAACTCCAGATCCTGAAAAAACTTTTCCCTCTCTTAAAGTACTACCCTCGTGAAGAAGAATGTTCCAAGTGCAAGTGCTACGGAAAGAGTATTAGACTTGAGCAATGAGGAGTGAATTCTCTTATCGGAGAGAGAGAGAGAGAGAGAGAGAGTGATAGAGATTAAGGGGAAAGTTTCAATATGTTTATGTACGGGTATCATTACGTAATTATTATTACCCTTCTCCATCTTCATCATCGATATTACATGGTTGAGTGACGCAGAGGAAAAGTCAATTCACTTTCAATAGAGAGTTAAACTCTATGGTACTCAAAAACCCTATACTAGAGAATAGTGTACCAGTTTGGAAAAACCCAATAGTACATACACAATTTCAAAGGAACTTTTCTCCACACAATTTTCTCTCTCAACTAACCTACTCACTCCGTATATGTTCCTATATAAAGAGGAAGAAAAAACATACTCGAGTCTCTAGTAAACTTAACTAAATTGAAATCCAATACGACTATTAGTCGAGGAGAAGGAAAGAGTAAGAGTTTCCCCGATTGCACACTCTCATTTGAAAAGGTAAAGAGTAAAGAAGAAAAGACTATAATCGACTTCTAATGTGTTTCACATTTAAAATTGTCTCTCTCTCTCTCTCTCTCTTTGAACCTGAAATTCGATCTGACTCTTTTCCCTGGGAAAAAAGACACTGTAAAGAGTAACTGGAATGATAATCGCTCAATAATAGACATTTCCCTGGCTACTGGACTGGCGTATTTCAAGACAGAGAGGAAAAACCTTTCCAGCCCACGCAATCCTTGTAATAATTCCATTTTATTACAGTATACACAAATACTATGGCCTCTAGCATTACTACCCTACACAGTTACAAAAGTCCCAGGGAATTATATCTTTACTAAAGAACATTCATAGACGCTTTAAATTTACATGTTTACTACATTAAATGCACTCACATTGCGTCTTAAAATCTACGGCCATTATGAAAGGATATGGTTCCATTTTGAAATGAACGGTCTCTCTCTCTCTCTCTCTCTCTCTCTCTCTCTCTCTCTCTACAAAAAGAAAAGAAAAGGAGTGGGTACTTAACCCAGAAAAAGCAATTAGTCGTAGACTCACTTCCTATTTCTTACTTTATTTAGGTTTGGTATGAAAGGCGCACCATATAATTCTAATAACTTGTTGACAATATGCGAAAATCCTGATGATTCCATTAAAGTGGTAGATTTGAAGTTTCTCAGGAATTATGAGCCTGGCGTGGAAGCTGGACGTAAAAGACTCTCTTACACGCACAGTAGTCATTGTAGTTAATAGTTATAGAGGAGTGACAGGGTGTGTAAGAGCAGGAGCTTGTAGGAAAAGTCCTTGTGCTTTATAATGACAATAAGTGTGACATAGCAAGAGCAATTCCCACCGAAACAGTGTAATATCAGGACTTAGCAATCAAAATGACTTGAA
>JAQFXU010000133.1:0-86203 GCA_034693705.1 Spatulosminthurus flaviceps | reverse complement strand
CAAGGGCAGTTGTCCACGTTTTACAGGGGGCAAGTTTCCGGGGTGGCAATTAGCCATGTGGCAGTTGTCCACGAGGCCGTTGTCCTTCGGGGCATTTGGACCGGGGGCAGTTAGCCGGACACGGAGACCACTGCATATTGTGATTAGGGGAAGAACCTATTACTTTTAAAATTCCTAGCTTGTCAGAGCTGACACCAACATATGTTTGCTTGTGGGTATAGACAGCTCTGACAATTCATATCACACTACAATATGCAACCAAATACAAAGCCAAGCGTGACGTTGGCATAATTTCCATAGCGATTAAGCAAGGTATGCATAGCACGTTAAAAACCATGGTGTTTAATAGGTGACACCAACATATGTTTGCTTGTCAGTGGGTCGCTATGACAAAATACACGTTTTCACTCAATATACGACGACATAGAGGGTCAAGGCACATTTCAAACTGGAATAATACACGTTAAGAGCAAGGGACGTATTCATAGCCGAAAAAAAATCCAAGTATGTACTCTTAGAGCTGATACCAGCATATATTTGCTTCTCAGTAGGCAGCCATGACACTTACACTTCGCACTGTAAACGACCACGTACAAATCCAAGGGTGACATTGGTAAAATAAAATACCCGTGATGAAGCCAGGCATCATTAAAGTACATGAAAAAACTCCAGCTTGTCAAAGGTGACACGAACATATATATGTTGGCTTCTGAGTGACAAGATATTTACAGTTTTCGGGAGGAATTTAAAATTAAGCGAGGAATCAAGAGAGCGCATTAAAACACCCTAGCTTGTCAGGTTAGAGCTGACACCCACAGGTGTTTGCTTGTGAGTAACAAAATATAAATAAATTGCAACAAACTCTCAAAGATTATTTTTCAATGTACAAAATAATTGCTTTATTTCAAAATGATATAAAAATTGGCGCGGGTATAAAACATGAGAAGAATCTAATAGAAAATTCCAAATATGTTATAAAAATATATAATAATCCACATTAGAATTGTGGTAACATTAAAATTTATAAATTTGTGTAACAATTTGAAGATTAATTTTGTTATCCTAAAAGTATTTGCAAGATTGACTGAGGGGGTGGCTTTGTGGTGGTGGTTTGTTTTGTAGGGGTGGGGGTGGTGGTTGGAGCTGTTGTAGGTTTGAGAGACGTACGTTTTTTAACCTTTAATTTTTTAGGTTTCTTAATACTTTGCTTTGATAAAAGAGCGGGTGGAACTTGTAAAAGTAGATCCATGGCTTTCCCTAACCGTTGTGTCATACTTTGGAACCAAGTGAACTCATCCCGGGCGCGGTTAAAATCCGAGTTTAACCATAGTACCCGTGCCCACCGTAACCTTCAAAAAAATTTCCAATGTTAAATTCGTCACCCGTTGATTTTAAAGTGTAGGAAAAATTTGATGTGGATTTGCAAAATTCTTACCCCCATAACCACCGTAGCCATGGCCGTGGCCGCCGTAAATGTGGCCCCCATATGAGCCTGTAAAAAAAGACATGGTTAAAGATTCAACGTATAGTGGTTTATTTTTAAGCTAGAAAAATTTTCTTAACATAATATAGGGAAGAGTAAAAATTAAGATGGAAATTTAAAGGAAATTGCATGAGAAGGAACAAGCTTTTTTGCAGCCCACGTTTTTTGCTACTCAAAACAAAATGATCCGCCAAAATTAGCCGCTGTAAAAGCAATTTTGACGAATTAAATGGGAAATTTTAAGGGACACGAAGTATTTACACTGATTGTGAGACGGGAAAATATGAAAACTTTGGAACTTGGTGAGGAAAATTTACAAATATGTGCAACAACCAAATTGCAAAATATTTCAAGAACAATTTGACAAATTCGCAACAAAATTGCAAACAATTCAAAAAAATTTGCACAAATTTGCAAAAAATATGCACAAAATTAGAAAAAAATGAACAAATTTGCATAAAACTTCAAAACATTTACAAAATTTGCACAAAAATGTATAAAATTATCACAAATTTTAAGGAGTCCTGACAAATTTCAGCAAAAAATTAAGAATAGAAATATTGCTTTGCCGTTGTGGTAGAAAATAATTTCAAGGGATTTGAGCTGCAAATGTCAAGGAGAAAAATGAGTCTACAGGGGTAATCCAACATTTAGGTACGGATTCCGGGTGCATTCTAATAGAAAGCTTACCATAACCGTGTCCATGACCATGGCCATAACCGCCATGTCCGTAGCCGTGTCCATGTCCGTACCCGCCATATCCATGACCATGACCATGTCCATAACCATGGCCGTATCCATAAGAGGGAGTGAAGTAAGTGTAGCTATGACCATGTCCATGTCCGTGTCCATGTCCATAGCCATGTCCATAGCCATGACCGTAACCACCATGTCCATATCCATGACCTCCATAATAGTGTCCAGCAGCGGTTTGGAGATCCTCCTTCTTCTCCTCCGTCTTTTCGTCAGCAGCGAAAGCTAACGCCATGACAGCGAAGATAACTGCGAAAGCCTGGAATTTCCAAAAACAAATGGTATTTTACACATCTCGCACTTTTTAAACTACACTGAACTGGAATTTTTTCCAGTTTTTGGAGTTACTTTAAATATATATTTTTGACGAATTCTTGCAAACGGGATGAAATTATTCGGGATAAACATTTGCCCTAAGTTTTCCTTTTTGAAGTGATTATGTTTAGTTTTCGTAAAGTTTCCGGAAAATTTTGTTCATTTTCTCGTCAAATTTTTTTTAATTGTTGGTAAATTTTTTAGTAATTTTGTTTGGTAACTTCTTGGGTTAATAGCTTTGGAAACTTTTTTTTACAATTTTTAGAAAAATTTTGGTAAAATTTTGAAAAATGATAGAAATTTTTCGGTAAAATTTTGAAAAATGATAGAAATTTTTCGGTAAAATTTTGGAAAATTTTGATAGATTTTGGAAAACTTTGGAAGATTTTTCAAAATTCAAAACTCAAAAGTTTTGGGAAAATGTTTGTGAAAATTTTGGTAAACTTTCGGTAAAATTGTGCTAAATATGTTTGCAAATTGTTTTGGAAGAAATATGAACTGCAAATATTTTTTGTATAAAAATTTGAACAAAATTTGAAGAAATTTTAAAATGCCTATTGCTTACAATGACTCTGGTCATGTTGAAGGTTGTAAATCCCAAGTGTATGAACTGAACGATTACTATTACTGAACTGATGCTGGTTTAACTTTAAGACCGGCAATTTATACACGAGAGCTCTGAATATTTGGCGAAATTTTTCCTCACTCGAGTATAAAACAAAAAAATTGCATTTGTTGTCTTAATCTTTAATTACTCGTTCAATTACACTCACATATGCTCTAGCTCTTATCACGTAGGCATATTTAAGGTACTACCTTGCAAATTCATCACCTAAATCATAAGTCACAGGCTTGACGGGCCAACTTACACATTCACTTAAGCCCACATAAATACATAGACATTGTACCATGCAAAAGTGTCTCTCAATTTTAGCATTTCCACTTTGCTGCCGACATTTCGGCAATAGGTCATTAGGCTTAAGTGAACATTACATATCTACGCACACTGCACTGATTTCTCTTCCGCTCCCTTACCAAAAATTCCGCGTCTCTTCATACACAAGTGCATGTAAAAAAAATGTAATATTTTCCATACACCTACCTTTTTCATAGCCCAAACTCAAAGAAAGGTAAGTTTACAAAATATCCTGAGGTAAAATTCGCAGAAAAAAAAATTTCGTGCACTTTGCCTCAACGCTCTTTAATGTACTCTCAGCCTTGGAGTCACTGGCACGAGAAAATTTAGCCCCAAATTAATTCCGTTTTTGTTCGCCCCATTTTTATTTTGCAAATTATTTTTTAATGCAATAATAATATTAATGTTGACTTCATTTTGTTACATGTACTATTTAAAAATGTTTTGCACATATGAAACTATTTGGTGAAAAATGAATCGAGGTAAGAAAAATGCCTGCTATAATTCATGCTAAAAAGTAGTGAATTTTAAATGTTATGACAGTGACAATTAAAATAGGTTGTAATTTTTTGGGATTATGAATGATTTAATTATTATTACGACATTCGGCTCAGGGCGAGATTTTGGACGAAATTGACATTTAATTTCAGGACAATTAACAATGTGTCACTGTCGTACCTTGCCACGTCCATAATTTTTTCACTTTTTCACATTGGGCAACTTTTTGGCATGGGTCAATTTTTTTCATGTTTCAATTTATTGCATGCGTCATTTTTTTGCACATTGCGATTTTTCCTCTCTGGTCTAACTTTTGCCATCCATGGATGTTTTCGCGTGGAAAAACGTTTTTGTCCAAGTCGATTTTTTTTCTTAGTGATCAATTTTTTTGCAAAATTTCGCTTCTACAGTATGGGTTGAGATTTCCCTAGCATCGGTCCCAATTTTTTCCTAAATGATCCCTAAAAATTTTGTTCGCCTCCTTAGAATTTTTTCACCTCTTTACAATGATATAAAAATTACTATTCATTTACTTTCATTGGAAATATATGTACAATATTTTATTTTTCCCACTAAAAAAATTCCCCCCAAAAAATTTACACCTCCATAAATACAATGCAATTTAAAGTGTTGTTATCATTCCCATTCCCATCTTTCCACCTCAAGTTCGTATCTAATTGTAAGTAACAAAAAAAATTATGAGCAAAAATCAGCATAACTATCACTTGACGCCCATCTAACTCACCCCACACATTGAAATGAAACAGTGAAAAGGTGAGCTCAGCCAATGGAAAGATTATACACAAAGGTACGAGATTTTTTTCCCGATAATTTTTATGTATGCATTTTCCACTCTTACAATACATTTTCCTACTACGGTTGAAAATCCACGATTTTGAAATCCACAATAATAATTTAGTCTTAACATGTGAAAAAATAAATTCTTATTTATCATGCAGTTTGCATTGCATTGGTAAAATCCAAGTATTTTGTCATCTCAAAAATATTTAGCTCCAATTTTATTCTTATTATTATTAAAATAATTATTGTTTTTACAAAATCATTAGAAAATTACCACGAACGAGCCCATTATCCTGTGCAGTCCAGCTCGTACTACCCCGTACGTTTACTATGTGAGAATTCCAAAGGAAACAAGTACTTACGCGTGACTATAAATGTTTATGCAAATGTGTTGTGTATGTGAAGGAAATTTGTCGTTGGTTTAAAAAGGCAATTTATAAATTGAGACAAGTGCTTTTTATTTACATTTAAATATGTACATATTTTTAATGCATTAGCATTACATAAATACATATGTATGTAAAAAAAGCGTATGTAACAAAATCACAAATTCCTTTTGAAAATTACCGTGGCGGTCTGACGCTAAAACATAGGACGTGGATTTACTTCATAAGGATGTATCATTAACGCATGAGAAAATATTTTGTATATAATCAAAGGGAATTTTCTTGTCGTCATTTTAAAGGTGTAGCCTTTTTATTTGAGTAATAATTTCAATTAAGCGTTTTTTAGAGTGAGTGAGTTTTCATACTCGTGCGTGAGACTCGTGCTTGGGAGTAATTAAACATAAAAGTTGATTCATTTTGTCATGTTTTGTTATTGTGTTTTTTCCTTCGTACTAAAAAGAACCTGTCAAAATGGGATAGGTGAGAGGGAGATATTTTTAGTGGGAAAATATAAGTTGATTAGTATAATGGTATGATACGAACTAGGCTGTTATTGCATAGCTCAATGTTTAGTAATAATATTTTTCCAATGCATGACATAATAAATAATAATTGGACGGGGGAAGTTTTGTCATGTGAAAATGGTATGGCTTGAGACAAGCTTTTAGCATGGAATTACTATTCATTTCGTTGCACATGATGATATTTAAGCTAAATTGGGTGGTAATGGTGGGATATGTGATAATAATTATAACAGTGCATTGTTTTGGGATTTCCTTCCGTAATTATTATTTTGAGAATGACTTTTGTAAATATTTTGAGAATTAATGTTGCAGGTGATTTCATTTCATGGGTGGATATAATAATAATGTTTCCTACATAAAAGTTATACACTGTTGGAGTAGCGATGAAAGGCCAACACAGGTTTCCGTAATCTTTGCTGACCTGGCTTTGTTCCATGGGGCTGATATCGCCATTTTATCCTGCCAATCGCTCACCCACCACTATTGGTATTTCCGTACATAAGCATGGAGTAATGGAGAGGATGAAGAGGATCGGCTGCACTCGAACTATGTTCACCGATAAATTCCTAGGACGAGATGAACAACGGAGGCCTCAACACCTAACGTGGCCACGATCTGATGAGTATCCTTATCCAACCTTTGAATTTTTCTCTCTCCGGTCACGTTTGTAAGTCCCTATCTTCCCCCTCTCATGTGAGTGTACCGTTTAAGCTAATTTCTGTAGAGGTGAGACTCGGTATATATGAATGTATATGAATATGTTATGATCTAAATGGGTAAGTCCCTTTGAAAATAAAACTAGCCCTAGATTGGCAATAGATGATATACATTACATTGTTAGAAACAATGTCAAGAAGCATTAGTTGGCGAAAAAAAATTTTTTAGTGCATAACCTGGCCTTAATATTAGTAGGTGCTAAAAAAGGTACACAGTTAAAAAACGGTTTTTCATGTGATAAATTTTAATTTTTCATAATTATTTATTCTTATACACAATATTCATTAATTAATGATATAATATTCACACAAGAGGAGCATAGGGGTGAGAAAAACTGAAAATCCCGGACATTTGAATTATCAGCCACTACCCATACACATAGGATTTCTACACACATCCAAATAATTCACAACGTATATATTATATAAGAAATTCTTTTAATAATAATAATTAACAATAAGAAATCTATTTTTCATTTTAAGGTAATATTTTAACCTTTGACTATGAACAAAAAAACGATAAATCTAGCTCCACTAATCTAATTATTATTACCATTTATATACAATAATGTTGTTGTAGAACCTACTAAAAAATAGTCTTCCCTAAAATAAAGCCTATTTTTTCACGGATTTCTTTGGAAAATTCACCCTAAAAAACATTATAAATTAACAAATGTAACAAAAAATCTGCAACTTTGACATTTAAGGCGGGGAAAATCCATGCCCTGTGAAACGTCAATTTCACGGTCATAAATAAAAAAACTTGTAAAATTTCCCACCCAAATCCCTACATATATTCCTTCTCTAAATCTTTTACTATTATTTTTCTTCACAGCGAAAAAAAAATTCTCAGAATATAAATGTTGTCTAAATCTCTGATCATTTTCTTTTAAAAAAATGAGATCTACTTTTAAAAAAATGAAAATTAACAGAACCAAATTTACCAGAGAGAGAGAGAGAAACCTACCACCTCAAAAAACAAAAATGAGGATAAATGATGAAAAATCCCAAAGAAATCCCTTCACAAAATTACTAATCCATCCATAGAGAAATTGAATCTACCAAATTAAACTACTCATAATATAATATTAAATTCTGTAAAAAATTCCTCCCTAAGTCAGTTCCAAATACCTGCCACGACAAAAAATTACTCACATTTAAATTAATAGCCTTTTTCATTAAATTAACTCTACAACAACAAAAACTGCAACATAAAAATTTCCTCACTGGCTCCCCGTAAAACACCATTCATTGCCACACTCATAACAAAGTAATGTTATGTTTTTATATTATAATTTTCTCTAATAAAAGGCACTTTTTTTTATAAATACCTTTTTTTTCAAATACACCCAAAGGAAAAATTTTCTTTTGACTATTTCAAAAATTACATGGCCGGTTTTTCCTACAGTGTCCACACAGAAATAATTTAATTTAATATTAATTCCGTTTTCCTTGACTTCTCCCAGCTCTGACTTGAGAAATTACCAGCAAAAAAAGTTAAATATACATTAAATACTTAAAATTATCATACCCAAATTAAAATTACAAATAGCGCGGGAAATTTGAAAATTTTTGATTGAGATTCTCAGCACTCACTGTTATATTTACCAATGATGAGTAAATCTACTAATTTTACTGTATTTACACGCTACAGTTACGTACATATGTATTTACATATAGTGTAACGCCACGTGGATTGTCCCTATGGATTTATATAGGCATTATAATAATAAGGTAGAGTTATATCACAAATGTCATATCTAAATATAAATTAACACCCATCACTTTTAATGACCCAAAAACACTACACCGTGTTTTCCAAAAAGAGCTTTTTTTAACAGTGTAAAATAAAAAAATTTCTTTCTCTCTCCTCATCTTCAATATAGAAATCATAGGCTATGAGTATATTTGAAGCTCATATATATATTATTATCAATTTTTTTATACACCCATACATTGAATACCATCAAGAGATTCATTCTTAGGGGTCTCAGGACCAAACCCCATACATATATTTACATATCAATTTTTTTAGTTCCTTTATTTTTTTAAAGGAAAAAATAAATACATTGAAAGTTTTTTCTAAGGCAAAAAATAAAGAGATGGGGTTTTTTTAATATGTTTGTTGGTGGGGGTGACTGCGTTGGTATAAATTGTGGAAAATAATTTCTACAAGTACTTTTTGCCCAAATACTGAATATTTAAAAGTAATTAATAACCCTAAATAATTTTCAACTTATTACTACAACGTAAATTCTCATATATTTTTTACATAGACAAATATACATATTTTTATGTTTTTTCTCATATATTTATGTATATAGTGTGTATAGCAAATAGAAAAAATATAATAACATTTTCAAACTAATCATAGCTTAATGGAGATACTTGTATAAAAATTATATATGCTTTTTTAATTACACATAGTACTTTTCGTATTTACATAATAATAATATTCGCGACCACTCAAATATTTACATAATAATAAATGGGCTAAAGGCAGTTTTCTCACCTTCCTATGATTTAACATACAACTAACTATTTCTCTGTACATGTAATTTTTATAGCTATTTTCTATACACTAAAATTTATATTAAAAAAAATATTTTTCCCCAGGTACACTTTTACAATGTAAGTACACTGTCATTATCATCGCTATTATAATTTTTCTTATGTAAATATGTACATACATGAAAATCCCCCTTACAAGTTTTAAGGGCTCCTCGAAAAAATTCTATCATTATTTTTTTTTATCTCAAAATATGAATATTTTTTTTTTTTCATGAAACAGATCAATCCTTCCTTAGAATTTCAATTTTTTTTGTAATTATTTACTTAATAATAATAATAATTTTTAAATTAAAATTATTTCTATTCACAGTCAAGAGTGATGTCCATTGAAATATAACACTGGAGCTGAATGTCTATATAATTTATTAACTATAAAATAAGTGTATGAAATATCTAAGTTTTTTTTAGCAGGGAGAATTTTTTTGGCCCCTTTAAACATTGAACTTGGTCGAACTTTAATGGTATTTTCAAAGGGACATGATTATATTTACATCCGTATTTTCCGTTGGTGTTGAGAGATGGGGGGATAACTGGGGGAGCTTGACTTTTCCCGTATAGATACATAGGAGTTTTGTGTTTGGGGTTGATGATATTTTATTATTTGCACTCAATTGGCTGGTGAGGTCTGGAGCCGGGACGGTTTGGTATGGAATTACTCATATCCATGTCAATGTCCATTTGAACGTCCACGGAATTTCCGTTCAGTGGGGGAGGGGATGAGGAGAGGGCGTCATCATGACCTTCCACGTCTATTAGATCTGCTTGGAACAAAATTCGATCAATTAATTTTTCATACTACATTATTATTGTTGACATTGTTTGTTATGGAAATTATACTTGTAGGGGATTTTCGGGTCAGTGTGATCGGAGTTTAGGGCGGTTCGGCGGAAAGTTTCGATCGATTCGACCAACAAACGGAATTTTGGCCATTGAGAAAAAAATGTAGACCTGGTAAACCCAACTTTGACCGGTTAGACCAAAATTTTGACCGGTTAGACCAAATTTTTGACCCGTTAGACCAAACTTTTGACCCGTTAGACCAAATGTTTGACCGGTTAGACCAAACTTTTGACGGATTACACCAAACGTTTGACCAGTTGGACCAAACTTTCCCATCATTCTGACCAATTTTGTCAAACATTTTAACCAAAACTGACCCGTTATAGACCCAAATTTCGACCACTCCGAAAAAAATTAGACCCAGTAATCATTCAAAAGAGAAAATACTCACCATTACTACATTCAGAGTGAGGATACTCGTAGGAAGTAGGCAGACTCCCACTGCTGGGTGGGCTCCCTTCCAAATTGATCTCATCCTCTGGTCTTGGACGGCAACTGGTCGTCTTCCAATGAGTTCGTAGTCCGGAAGCGGAAATGTACTTTTTACCACAATTGTTACAAATGTAAGGACGCTCGTTGTTGTGTAGTCGTTTGTGAAGCTTGAGATGGACGAATTGAGTAAATTTGGCTGGGCATAGGTCACAGGCATAGGGCTTTTGACCCGAATGAAGGCGTAAATGAGTTTTCAAGTTCGATGTACTACTGAACCTCTTCTGGCAAATGTCACACTGGTGAGGTTTCTCTCCTAAAAAAAATCACACACAAATCCAAATTTATCTTTCCATTCAAACCTATGTGCATATTTTCAAGCCTCTTACTATTTTTCCAAAAAATCATATTCTACACTTACCCGTATGAACCAGATGATGTTTCTGCAAGTGAGCTAATTGAGTAAAACTCTTGGTGCACACATTGCACTTGAACGGTCTCTCTCCCGAGTGGGTCCTCAAATGGACCTGGACAAACAAAAACCAAAATTATTTTCTCGTCCAAAATTTACACATTTTCACAAAAATTTGAATTTCCACAAAATGAAAAATGTTCCACCACCGAGATTCCCAGAAAAAAAATTACCTTGAGATTCGACAACTGCCCGAAAGTCTTATAGCAAATATTACACTCATAGTGCATCTTCCCATCTTTCTTCCTCAGCGGGTAAGGTAAACTCCTATAGCCACGTCCTCCTGGACTTAAGTTAGCATCATAGTCCGAATCATGATCCCGACTCCCACTGTCACTCCCTCCACTTCCACAGCCACTCCCACCCGGTGGTGAAATAATCAAAGGGGTGAGCTCCTTTAAAAATGGCGGCGCCCTCCTATCAAATCCCATCCCCAAATGATGCTGTGGTAAATATCCACTGAGCGGACTTAAATTTGGACTCGAATCCTTTGATGAAGAGTCTCTCGACAAATTGGACAAACTTCCCGGGAACAATTTAAAATTCCTTTCCACCGCTGCCGAGGGATGTCCCTGTGGAGGTTGCTGAGACCCTGGGCCCTGCTGAGCCTGTGAGGGTGGGGGTACCCCCTGGTAATGAAATAGCGAGTGATGGTAACCCTGGTGGCCGGGTTGTTGGCCATATAAATTTTGGGGAGTGTACGGCGTATTGGTGGGGGGCATGTTTGGAATGTACGTGGGACTCACACTAGGCTTAACATTATTAGGCTCAGGCTTTTTCTCCGAGGCGGGACTTGGTGAGGCGCTCGTTGATTGGTTAAATGACGAGGACGAATTTGAATAGCGAAATGACTTTTTGTAAGAGTAGGGGTCCACGCTGGAGCTGTGGGGGTTAAAATTATTATTCCGAGCATTTTGACTACTGCTCGTGCTATTTCCAGACGGGGCCGTACTTGAATTGGATGCTGGGCTATGATTTGCTGGAACTTCTCCGTTTAATTTCCTAAGTAGAATACTCTCCAAAATGGAAGAGGAAGGTTCGGGAATTTTGCCGCCGCTACTACCCCCGCCGGGGGTGTTAGGGTTATTGTGATGGTGCCCATTTAAATGGGGGTGGTAATTTATATATTCCGGGTCCAATTTCATGGGCTGGAGCGTAGCGAGGGGAGACGTCCGCGAGGGGGGTGAGGTCGAGCGTCGGGGTCGGTCCTCTGATTTGGTGGAGGCGCAGTCATGGGAACTGTAGTCGATACTTTTGGGATGCTCATCCTCCGAGGAGTGGTGGCTTTTGGGGGAGAAGGAGGACGTGCTACTATTGCACTTGTCACTGGGACTACTCCGATCGGTTTTTATCCCAAGGATTAGGCGGGAGGTTAGCGGGAGGGGCGGGGAAGTTTCCCGACTTTTTGGGGAGGAGCTTGCGATGGAGCGTCCGATTCCTTCGTCCTTGTTGTTGTTGTTGATGTTATTATTGGCTCGGAAGGCTTTAGGCATTTTGATTTTGACTTTGCGAAATTCATTGCTGTGGGATTTGGAGGAGGGGGTGGGGGACGTACCGGAGGAGCAGGTGGAGCCATCCGTTTCACTGGAACTTTTCCGGTCCGTCCGGTTGTCGGGGTTGTGGGAGACGAGTTTTAAGATGGGGGTAGCGGAGGATTGTGGGAGGGTGGCGGAGGAGGAGAGGGAAGTGGAGGGGGAGGAGTTGGATTGAGTGGAGGAGGATTTTTTACTAAAGTCGAGGACATAGTTGTTGTCATAGTCGGAGTCGGAGGACTCTTCGGGTGGGGTAAGGGCATCGTCATGGTAACCATGGGAATGGTAACCTTCATCGGAGCGGACAGAGCCGTCGGGTGGGGTCAGCTGGCTCCGAGCGTATTCCTTTGGGGACAAGAGGGGTTCCTTCATTAGTTCGCAAGGGGAGTCGGGGCCGTTTTGAACTTCCGTGCTAACTTGCTGACCTGGAATATTAAATAATATAAAACATATAGGGATTTTGCTACTTTAACCTTCATAGGATTTTTATCTTTGGCACACATTTTTATTGAAATTGTCAAATTTCCAAGGCAAAATAAAATTTAGAAATTTATATGGAAAATATTGAGTCAAACAGATAACCAAATATCACGCCAACTGATAACCAAATATGTTTCCATAGAAATATAATTTTCTATGGAAATGACAGTCTTAAATATTTAAGCAATAATATTTACGCTCAAAATGTTCAAAATTCAGCATTAATTTAAATAAAATATTAAATGAAAAATGACTTTGACCAAGAACAACCAAAATCTAAGCCCTAAACAGCAAAAATTCAAATGGAAAAACTTTGTCCAAATACTAACACTACAACTACTACCAAAAAATCCAAAATTATTTTATCTCATCATAGCATTGAAATTTCCTTTCCTTCATCTCCTCACCCCACCAAAATTTAAATGCTTGTGTAATAAAAAATAATTGTAAATTTTTATAATAATAGTCAAAATATTAAAGACAATTTGGGGAAAAAAATTATATTCACGGATTTTCTGCAGCATCATTTCTCCAGTCAAGGGATAATTGAGTCTCTCCGCGAATTCCCGACAGTACCACACTAAGAGCTCTTGATTAGGCATAATGGGCTTCACAGTGTAAAAGTAGATTTGCATCTGTAAAAAAAATCAAAGAAAATATTATGGTTACAATTTTCCACAAATCACATCAAAGGAAAAAAAATTATTAGAATTTTCCAGATGAAAAATCCTTGCAAAAATTATTAGAATTTTCCAAATGAAAAATCCTTGCAAAAAATCATTAGAATTATCCTTGCAAAAATTATTGGAATTTTCCACGTAAAAAAATTCTTTGCAAAAAAGGTTCCTTTGAAAAAAACACAAATTATCAACAATTCACTTACTTTGTACTGACAAGCAATCAAATTCTGAGATTCGGAAGAATAAGCTGGATTAACAAATCTCATCCAGTTTGCTTTGCTCGTGTCATAGCCATCAATGAAATAGCATAGTTCATCTTCTTTGTAAACCTATATGGAAAAAAGAGATAAAACAAATTCATAAAGTAAAGTTCCAGTACAAGCGTAAATAAATATTCCACAGAAAGAAATTTCAACTCAAATAAAAATGAAACGTGGCAATGTCAACTGAACCAAAAAAAAAGATCAGATCAGCGATAGAGAGAAAAAGAACCTTCGATTTTAAACCCATTTTGTAACGTACATCTACATACAACCCCAACTATAATAACACTGAGACCTTGACTTTGCAAAGAACAGACGCTATAATAATATTTATTCATTACCACAAAATCCTCCTTATCAATTTCAATGCCTCAATATTTTTTAGCTTGAATTTCCTCTAAATGGAGGGGAAATTCTCTCAATAATTTTTTCCCTTTTAAATCAAAAATCATAGGAATTTTTGTAACCTTGAAAATTTAATATTTCTTTTCTACTGTACACACTAATTCCACAGCTAATATTTTCTAATGATGTGAGTGCTATTTGAAGGAAATGAACGGGATGAGTAAGATTTATGCAGATCCACGCTTTTATATTGCAATGCTAATGGGACGTGAAGGCTCACTGGAAAATTTCAACGCGATGGCAAAAGTGAAGCAAAAAATGTAGAGGCAACGTCAAAACATTTATTCTATATATCTTCTGCATGACTCTTATTCTGATTTAAATTTTAATCGGTGTGAAGCGAAAGTGCTCTCATTTAAATATTCCTCAAGGTTACGAGCTCATATGGAGCGTTGCACGTACAAAAGAGTAGTAGGAGCTAAAGATTAAAGGCAGATTTTGCTAGAATAGTTTTTTTTGTGAGGGTTTCTATTTTTTTGCTATGCATTTTTGTAATGTAAGTTCCAACTGTCGCGAGTCAAATTTTGACAAAATATGTGACCATACGTGACCAAACTCCTGACGCACGTGACCAAAATTTTTGATGGTGGTAATTCAAGTTTTGACCCTTGTCACCAAAACTGAGCAGTTTTAACCAGATTGGCCAGAATTTTGACCATTTTGACCAAAGTTTGGAGCATACTGATCAAGAAATGACCATTTTGATCTAATTTTGACCAATGTGACCATATTTTGACCTGTATGATCAAATTTCGACCAATATCACGAGTTTTTAACCCATGAGACCAAATTTTGATCAATATGACCAGATTTTGACAAACATGACCAAAGTTCGACCAATCTCGACAAATCTTGACCAATATGACCAAAGTTCGACCAATCTCAACAAATCTTGATCAATATAACCCAATTTTAACCATTGTGATCAATGCTTCAAACGTTTGACCCTTTGACCAAAAATTAGATCATACTGACCAAATTGCTGCCCTAACTTGTGACCACAATTATGACCCATTTGACCCAAATGTTGACCCTAATGACCACATGACCAAACTTTAGACCGTAAATGTCCATTTCTACAAGGGAAATTTCCACCAATGAGAAAAGCCCCCATTAAAATCCACTCCTTTACAAAACTGGAATTTTCCCTATGCTACCATGTAAACTCTACTCCTCCAAAAACCCTAGACTAACATAAGCATTAGCTAAAGTAATAAAGATAAAACTGACACTCCCAACTCATATACTACCACTACGTATACGTTATATAACAAAAAAAAAGAAAGGTCAAAGTAGCTAACTCCGTACTTAAAATATACAAAAAAAGTTTCACTTATACACACACACACACACACACACTGCTCTCATCCCTCCCAGCATCATTTCCATGCATGACCATGCAAAACTCTCTGACTAATGCTCCGATATAAGACGAGGATTTTATGGACCGTAATCTTCTCTCTATACATACAGATAAAATGCATAGTGTGATTTATATAAATATATAGGCAAAGTAAATCCTCCAAGAGTAGAAAACTCAATTGCTTACATTAAGCAATCTGCGTCGTTTCACTTTCTTTCATCTGCTTCCTCTCTCTCTCTCTCACTATTTCTCTCTCTCTCTCTATAGTAAAGCTACTAAAATTCGAGCAGATGTACAAGCTAAATACGTAGGTACTAAAATAGCATGTAGTGAGTTCTATTACCATCCTGACCTTGCTCGAGTCTATGTTTTGCCTTCGTTGATTTCCTCTCCTCACATATTTTTTTTTCTCACTAAGTGCGGGTCTTCTCTCGCCTTAAAAGTTTCACAATTATTACCTCTCCGTATAAAAATCCACTCTCACCCTTACACGTAGTCTTTTATATGTACTCGTAACATATACAAATGCTAAAAAAAATCCACTCCACAAAATTATACCGTCTGGAAAAAAGCCCCAGTACATTAGCATCGCCCTATACTTTAAACATTGTCGTGCCAGATTCGGCACAGTCTCATAAATTCCCTACTCTTAAACTTCCTCCAATGCTTTTTAAACGGGGATTTTTTTCTGTGACTTTTTTCACTCCCAATTTTTTTTTTTTTTGCACAACTAAAAAAAAACCTTCCTCAACGGATTTTTCCTTCCTTTACCTTCACAACCTACCTTGACAATTTTGATCGTATATTTTTTGCAAAAACAATGCATTTTTTTGGATTGGGAATTTTCAAGGTTTTTTTTAGAGATTTGATGGAAATTAAAAATTAAAGGATTTTTTTCTCATAGCCATGACCTAGGCAATGTTCTATTTTTAGAAGTTGTGTCTAGCCTAAGCTAAGAGGGGTAAACAGTGTGTTAAAATAGAGGCTGGGATTGGTCTGTTTTTTTTTTAAATAGAAGAAAATTATCGTGGAAAGCAGACGAAAAGGAGGGGAGAAAAAGAGAGGAAAAAAATTTGGCGTGCGGGGAAAAATAAAATCAAGGTCCATATAGTTTATTTGTTATGACTTACCCTCCAAAAATACTTGCGGTTTGCACTCGGTGGGACTTGATCAGGGGTAAAGATTTGACCGGCGAGGGGGCCAAATCGCGTGCCTGCTGGGATGTAGTCACGACTCCACACACCTTGAGACTGTTTTGGAAAAAAATTAAATAAACATTTTTTCATTTAATTTACATTTTACAAAGAAGGACAAAATCTTAACTTCTTTCCTACTATTTATTTACTTCCTTTTTTGATGAGTCACTCCATATAAAATCGACATACATTTTTTCAGACCCATTACATTTCTTGAACAATTTTTTCAATGATTTAAAAAATTCCCACTCTAGTTAGATCAAATTCATTTCAAAAATTCCTGAAAAAATTTAAATCCTAAAAAATTTCAAAATTCCCGCCAAAAAACCTGCGCTCGCTCAAATAACCAATAAAGTCCCTCCTCTCAATTACTACCCACACAATAAGAATTAAAATGATTGTAAAATTCCACATGACTTACATCACTCAAAACCGCGGAAGGCTTCAAGCACAAATTCCTCGGGAGCGAGCCCTCCGCGCGATTCGTATCATCCGCGCCCAACCCGATATCCGGCACTAAATAGGTTGCTAGCCCGTCAAATTCCTCTTCCTTAATTAAACTCACGTTCCACACGCCATTCTCATCCACGTGATTGCGCCCTTCTACCACCGGCACTGGACTCGCGCTTCTCTGCGCTCCCTCTTTCACCTCTTTCTCTCCAATATTGTCTTCCCGCTCAGGAACACCAGCACCTTCTCCGCCGCTATTATTCCTTCCACTATAATTCTCTTGTTGTTTGTTATTTGAATATTTCGCGCCTCCACTATTAGCGCCGCCATTACCAGCGGATTTGCTCATTTCCGTGGTATTACTTTTACTATTATTACTATTATTATTGTTCTGGTGCACTGATGAGGCTCCGTTCCCATGTGGACTTTGTTGTTGTTGTTGTTGTTGGGGCTGTTGGGGCTGCTGCTGTTGACTGTATTGACTCTTCCCTAAATTACTACTACTATTACGCTCGGCGAGGAGATGCTCTTCACTCTGGCGCCTCCCGTACATCTCCGCACTACTACTATGCATCATGCTCTTATGATGAGGATGATGGGGATGAATAGAATGTTGATGGAGATGATGATGAAGATGAGGATGGGACTCGTGACCATTCTGCTGTACGTGAACTTGAGCCCCGCCAACATGTCCATTTTGGCTGTAATGAATCATATGTTGGTGACTGCGGAATTGTGAGTGATGGAGGTGATGACCCTGAACTCCAGAATGAGCTCCAGTTGAGGCTACGGAGACGAGCACGGAGCTACTACTACTCAGTCCACTAGAAGTTCCATTGGGGGGTGACGTCGCCCCCACTCCTTTTGGGGGATATCCTTGACATTCAAGTTCACCCATTCTGTGTGTGTGCACAAAAAAAATGTAAAAATACTCGTAAGTGACAAAATACACAAGAAAAAGGGAAATTACTAAAAACTTCCTACAAGTGAAAAATTACATGCTAAAATCCATTCATAGCCTTCAAAAGCCTGGACAACAAAATCCATTGCAAGACTTCCACGCCGTTTATAATTTTGATTCATTTTTATCTGAGGGTCAAAGTTTACGTACTCTTCCGTATGTGATGACTCTTATCAGTTTTAAAGCTCATGGGCCTTGCAATATAGCCATTAGGTCAGTATATTTCATATGGGGAGGAAAAAAAATTTTTGCATACAAAAATACATAGCCCCATTATGAGCGTGTAACTTGGTATGTGTGGAAGTGTATGGGTTTTTATAGCATATAAATTGGGGCTTGAGTTTTATTGAATTAAATGTGAATGTGGCAGTGTCTATTGAATTTGGAGTAGTAATTTCAATGGATAATTTATTACTGGTTGGAAAATATATGCTATAAATATATGCTATAATTTCCTACATGGTATATATAATGGGGGGACAGAAAAGTATGGACTTGACATTGAAAATATATTTGCACTTGAGTAGTGTAAATTGAGTAGTATTGAGTACGGATGGATGTATTTTTAATGGGTCTGTGTGGTGTGGGTTTAAAGGGGGGAAAATGGGGTGATAAAATTTTACATGGGAGGCTTTTTTTATTTAAGGATAAAAATAAATGTGTGATTTTCTGGAGAATCGCGTGATGAAATTCTTGGATATTTTGTAATCATTAAGACGTGATGGGCGATGATTTTTTTGGAATAGTTTTTAAGGGAGGAAATATCAATTTTGTGATAAATTTTATCTGTGAATTTTTAGCGTACTTTCTCACAAGGCCGTGTTATGGGTTATTGAGTGGAAAAAAATGGAGTGTCTGCAACGTAATTTCAAGGGGTTTTGGAATACTAACATTTTCTTTCACAATGCAGTTTGTTCAAACCTAATGGGAGTATTTGGGAGTCAAATAGTATGTGAAATGAAGGGACATTTTTGAGTAGGTAAGGGGGGGGGAAATAGATGAGAAAAATGTGGGGAATTTTGGGGTAAAATGCTTGGAAACAAATTTGAGAAAAATGGGTGAGATTTTGAAAGAAAAATGAGGAAACCTTTTGGGGGTAAAAGTTGTTAAGAAAAATAAGGAAAATATTTTGCTTGGTAAAATTTTTGTGGAAAATTAATGCTTTGGGGGGTTGTAAAAATTTTCACCCAAGAATTTTCTTAAAACTGTTATTTTCAAATATATTGAAAATGTGGAATTACTCACCTGTATTTTCTATATATATAATGACACTTGCGCAAAAGGCAACGGGGATTTGCTTGATTCAAATTCACTAGTAGAAACAAGGCCTTAATGTAAGAGCATATTCCTCAGGAAAGATTAAGGGCTTGAAATTTTGGATCGGAATTTGATCTGAAATTGACAAGAAAAAAAAACAAAAAACAATTAGAATTTTTTCAAAATACCCCCATAAATTTTATGCACTAAAAACATAGCCCCAAATAATTTTCCACTTCCTTATAAAAATTGCCCCTAAAAATCCCTTTGTTCGTGATAAGTGGTGCAAGTTACCCCTAAAATTTTGAAGGAAAAAACTAGGTAGTCTGTCTGGGAATAAAAGCGAAGGCTTTTAAAAGGAGAAATGATTCGCTTTTTTTCTCACTCTTCAATGCTGGATCAATGGGTCTGTGGATATTTTAATACGGAGATAAGACGATGAGGACGTCATTCAATCAATAAGTTCAAATTGTTTATAGTTTGAGCCTTGTATTTCGAGATTTTTTTATTATGTGTATATGTACACGC
This sequence comes from Spatulosminthurus flaviceps, assembly GCA_034693705.1. Classification (NCBI taxonomy): domain Eukaryota; kingdom Metazoa; phylum Arthropoda; class Collembola; order Symphypleona; family Sminthuridae; genus Spatulosminthurus; species Spatulosminthurus flaviceps. The sequence continues at coordinate 66,384 of JAQFXU010000133.1, read as the reverse complement.
ATGCATAGAGATAGATTGTTAATTCTCTCTACTCTGTATGAATTCCTTTAATGAGGTTAGCTCACTTCACAAGGTTGTGATTCAACCCGGAAAGAAAATATGAACAAACGATATTTACTTGGAACATCTCATGTCATTCTGTACCTTCCACTGCTCATATCCTACAGCTTTTCAGAGTTGATAGAGAGAGTTTATTGGAGATTCCTTTATTGTACGGAGAGTATATATGGAACAGAGAGTACATGTAGTAATAAAGTTATTGGAATTGTAATTTCATATAGAGAAAAGAAAATAAAGGAGCATTTACTACGTAAAGCTTATATTTCCGGACTCTTTTCCCCGTTAGTAATTAAGTAAATAAATAAGCTATGTACATGGATTGATAATAGTCCCAGCATTTCAATATTATTGTCTGGCTCGTTCCATGAAAATCAACAAATTTCCATACTTTTAATTCCTTTGAATTTTTCATTACGCTGAGCATTTTCGCGAACTAAATGTTTTGAAATTTGACTCTCTTTTGGGTTTTTATAGGAATCCGTCGCTTAGAATAAAATTTTTTAAAAGCTTTGGCCAAATTAGTCAAAACATTGTTTGAATTTCCGAAAATTTTGGTCAAATTTTGCAAAATATTGTCCAACTTTTTTTGAATATCCCGATATTGCGGTCAAATTTAGCCATATTTAGGTAAAATATCTCAAATTTTTATCATTTCACAAATTTTTGGTCAAATTTTTCAAAACTTTGTTGAAATTCCCTAAAATTTGGTCAAGTTGGACAAATTTGACAAAACTGTTGCAATTTGGAAAACTTTGTTCGAAAATCCCAAAATTTTGGGGAAATTTTGGAAAATCTTGGTGAAATTCCGCAAAATTTTGGTTTAATTTAAGGAAATTTTGGTCAAATTAGTTCTAATATCCCGGAATTTTGATCAAATGGGTCGAATATCTGAAAATTATGGTAAATGGAGTAAAATGTTGCTCAAATTTTTGGTTGCATCGTCCAAAATCACCGTGTATTATGGTATGGTCGGAATTTCCCCCATTTACTCAGACTAAAAGGGCGAAGAGAGATAAATTGATTTGCAAATAATACAGCAAAGTGTGATTGGGCAAGGGAAGAAAATGTGTCATTTGTCTCTGAATGGTTCGATTGTGACAATAATCCTTTTAGCATTGGCCTGTGTGAGAAGAATTGGAGCAGTAGGACAATGCGATTGATTCAGAATGTATACATAACGTGCGGGTATGCCATAAGAAATCTTACAACTACCAAGAAATTCCTATTCAATTAATTAATTACAAGTCTCTCTCTCCTCACACACACAAAAGTTTATACAGAAAAAGAATAGATATATTTCCTAAGAAATATCCAAGCCACTTCTAATCCTCCCTGAATATTTATTCTCTGTCCTGAATTTAATTCTGACAAATAGAAAACTCGTACGTGCATTATTGCCCATATGAAAAATATAAGTTCATTCCCATTCCTCGACTATCATATTGGCATTGGGGAAAGAAAGGGAGAAAAATAAAAGTGTAAGGACCGAGACAGGGAATCCTCTTAGTTTTTTCCTCCTTACAAAATGTTTCTAAGTACACAAATAAATTGTCAAAAAGCGTGTAATCATTTTTAGCACGAGCCCATCACTTTAAATACACGTACAAAAAATATTGCAAGTTGTAACGGATTTTTTATGTTCCTAATGCAAATTCATTAATCAGGCAAAATGTGCTGAAAATGCAAATTTTTACTTTCATATAAAATGAAAGAAATGCTAAAATTAGCAATGTCATAAGATTTTTATGTGCTTGTGTTTTTCCCTCCTAATCAAATTGACATTCAGCTCAGGGAATTTTCCTCATCCGTTCCCATTACGCCTTTGTATGCATTTCTATGTGTTCCCCCGAATTATTTTATTATTACTCTTGATTTCCTTATGAATCCTTGAAAGACACATGTGTTTATAATTTGTGAGGTTGATATTCCTTTTGGAAAATTAATCTTTCGTGTCGTAGAGCATATGAGAGCTATTTGAATCTTAAATAATGATTAGCATGCAATAATGCGTGTCTTTTTTCCTCCAACTTTGAATCTCCTTGAACTTGCAATTTTCCTCTGTAACGTATTTTTAAATAATCATAGGAAATATGGTTCATTAATTCTCATGTAAATCTTTAGCATTTCTTGTGGTACGGACTATAAATCAGAATTGCTTATATTTAGTAAAGATTTGTAGAAATTTCCTATGCATTGTTAATATTTGCCAAGATTTGCGGAAATTTTCAATTTCCCATAAGGATTGATAAAATTTAAAGAAATTTCCGTTGCCTGGTCAATATTTGCCAAAACTTAGTAAAATTTCCAACGCTTCTTCAAAATTTGGCAAGATTTACCAAAAAACATAATTCATCCTCGAGATTTTCAAGTTTTTTAAAAAATTTCCAAGCATCCTGCAAATGTACCAAGATTTTTGCAAATTTCAAATGACTCTTCAAAAGTTGTCATGATTTTTGAAAATTTCCAACGAATCGCGAAAATTTGCCAAGATTTTTGGAAATTTCCATTGTCTCGTCAAGATTTGCCAAGATTTTTGGAAATTTCCAATGATTCGTCAAGATTTACCAAGATTTCCCAAAATTTCCAATACATCCTCAAACTTTAGTAAAACTCAAAATTTCCAATGCATCGTCAAAATTTACCAAGATTCACAAAATTTTCCAACACGTCGTCAAAATTTACCAAGATTTACTAAAATTTCCCGCGCATCTTCAAAATATACCAACATTTACTAAAATTTCCATTCCTACTCCCAAACTTCTCATTAAATATTCAAAATTTAGTCACCGCCCACTAAAACTTCCCCAGAAATTACCCTACTAAAAAAAATCCTTAAATTGTCCCCCCAATTTCTTCAAAATTGCTTGGAAACTGCAACTAAAAATAATTTCCTCCCAAGCATTTCCTCCCCATAAAAAAGCAATCCAACTCCAGACGGTAAAAATATCGAACGACTTGTGTCCTTGGAGCTCTCTCCCTAGTCCCATTTACAATAATAATACATAATACGGTAATAGAAAAAATCCAAATTACATAACATCCACACATGAATGCTCATGACATAGGTAAATTTGCCTAGGAAATTGCTCCCACATTTCCTCTATAGCTCCTCCTCATGTGCTCGCTCTCTCTTCTCTCTTCTCTCTCTCTCTCTCGTCAAGTAAAAGAGTCCCCATTAATCAATATAAGAGTAAAATCAATAGGAAACAATCATTGAACTGTCTCTGTCTTTTAGGAATCGCTCCATTTAAATCCATTAAAAAGAGCCCAGCCAAAGGCATGGGAAGGAGCTCCATTCAAAGTCCTATATTTTCTATGAAGGAAACGCTCAAAACCCACGCCTTCCCTTTGTTTTCACAATAACACATACTAATAATTATACACACCCCAAGTTTCTCCCAAACTTTTCTCTCTCTTCTCCGTACATACGGGACATGTACAAATGCTTATGTAACATAAAACACTTGCCTTTTATTAATGCATGTGTCAGGGAGAATCAATAGTTGGAAGGAGAAAGAGAAAGAGAGAAACCTCATGTGTTTGTATGTGTGTGTGTGTGTGTGTTTTTGTACATGAGAAAAATACACCTTCCACAATTTCCCTTTCCACTTTCCCCTCCTCACACAATCCGATATATTATTTTCTCTCCTCCTATGTTAAAAAGCAATATAGGGTGAAAGCGTATTTCTTTCTTTTTGAGCCACTTCATCAAAAATGAAAACTCAACGGCTTTTTTTCCCTTCAACTCAATTATTTACATCTCAATTTTTACCAAAATCCATTCCATTCTACACGAGGGTACCTACGACTCTTGCAATATCCAATAAAATTCTGTTGCTCTGACATTTAGAGAAATACTTTTTTCTGCTCTTATATTGAAAATGCATACACACCTTAAGAAGAAATAGTGTGTCCTAAAAATACTTTCTAGTACAAAAATTTTCCTGGATAAGAACAGGGGCAAATCTCTATGGAAAATTATAACGTACGATTACGGCCAGGTTTGGCTCTGTTGGGGCTCCAAAAGGTCCAAACTGGGTTGAATAATGCAAAAGAAAGGAATATATTTGTTTCTGTCAAGGGTGAGTAAGTGAATTGTTTGAGGGTACAAATTGGCTCTGTCGAGGTGTTCGGGTTGTATTTTGTTAGGGAAGATACAAAAACATATGCAATTGTGCTTTTAAGGAGGTGCACATTATTGTAGAAGCCCATGTACTGTTGCCAATTACATTATTGTTTTTTTCCATGGTAAATGTTGTGGGTCGAACTTTGACCTGAGGGGGAAATTTAGGTCAATTTATCAAAATTTTGTCCAAATTCGGCCAAATTTTTTCAAAGTTGTTCGGGGTATGTCAAATTTCCCCAAATTATGGTCGAAATTATAGAAAATGTAGGATATGTTTTTCAAAATTTTGTCAGAATTTTGAGAAATTTGGGGAATTTGTCAAAAATTTGGCCAAAAGTGTGAAATATTTGGGAAAGTTGCCAATTTTCGATGGACAAAATTTCAATATTGTGGGCAAATTTGTCCAAATTTTGCGAAATTTCCCCAAAAATTTGCCAAATACTTGAAAAATTTCCATGAATTTAATAATTTTGATCTTATTTTCAAGGTTTCTGCCCAAAACCATTAAAATTTCCCCAAAATCCTTGAAAATATTCCCAAATCCCTCAAAATAACCCACAAATCGATCAATATATCCCATGCTTATTACCAACCCATACCTTTTCCTCTTCCCTCCAAAAGCCTCACCTTCCATACCAATCCTGCACGTCATTTATCTCTCCTCTGTCACGAAAAGAAAATACTTTCCCTGCTTTTGGCACATGTCCTTGAACCAAAATGACAATTTTATTTCCATCTCTCTCTCTCTCTTTCCCCCGCACACACACACACACAAACACACTCAGAAAACTACGTGGGCCGTAAAGGTTACAAATTCCCATATTTAAACAACCTCCCCAACTAACTACTCCATCTACTACTCCTCTTTTCCCCACCATATTATTAACCCAATATCCTTGCGACTTTCAGCCGGAAATTAAATTTCTTACCTCCACTTTCCTCTACTCCTACTCACACAACCCCAGAAAAGTGAAATTTCCCTTAATATAACAATTCCACGGTAAATTACCTCAGAAAATTTCAAGTCAAATCTTGCGGAATAAACGCTAAATAAAACCATAGACACAACACACATAGTGTATAACAACAAAACTCTCATAATATTTTCCCCTCCCAATAAAAAACCCACGTACAAAAAAAATGTTCAAGGAGAAAGTCTCTCCCGTGAAAAAGAAATTCTTGTTTGTTTGTTTCCCTTTGAATATTTCATCGCACCTTCAAATGCTAAAAGCACGCACGTCACAGAAGAGGGGAGAAAGTTGCCATAAAAAAAGAGAAAGGAAACTTCACCCAAGTTCCCTACAAAACTCACCCACACACAGACACACACACACACACACAAAATACATCCAGTGAGAAAATAATTCTCACACATAAGAGAAAATAAGCGAGAGAGAGAGAAAGGAGAAAGGAAAAAGAAGAGAAAGCCATGAGACAATTTATCACCCCACACTTTTCTCCTTTCCTTAACCTCAAAATACTATTAAAGGAAAAGGAGGAGAAGAAGGAAAGAGAGAGAGAGAGAAAAAAAAGAAAGAGGCGGGAGAGCCGGAGCAATTTAATAGGATGGGACAGTGCAAGTGGAAGGATAATAGAAAAGGTCCGAAACAACTTAGCTTTTAGCCTTGATTCCTCCTCTCTCTCTCTCTCTCTCTAACCTACACAAGTCCAGCTTTGATTATCCCACCAACTCCTTTCTCCTTTCTATTTTTCCTTCCCTACTCTATAACCCAAGGTAAAAAAAAATTTCCTCTCCAATATTCATGCTTCTCTCGTATATAGAAAACCCATGCTTTTTCCTATATATTTATATAGGAAATTGAGAGTGTAACAATTTTTATTCCTTTCTCTTTATTCCTACAAAGGGCAAGTGTAAATCTTACAATCTCTCCTTGGAAATTCCTTCAATTTTTTTCCTCTCTCTCTTTTCTATATAGTAAAGGCTAGTGTGTCAAGTACATGGGATTTTATAACCAAGGGAAAAACCTTGGCTTAGTCTGTATGTATTTGTATGGATGGAGATAGAAAGAGAAAGACGGATCGGATTTTTCCTTCATTTCCTTCCTATGCATGTGTATAAAAAAATGTGTGTAGGATTTTATAATGGGAATTTTCATACATGTTCATATATAAACTCAAGGAAACACGCAAACCCTCAATGACGTATGTACCTTTACATAAGTCTGGAGCTCTCTCTCTCTCTCTCTCTCTCTCTCCCTAGAATTATACGCTAATGCTCCTGACCTCGAGAAAGTTACTTTTACTGCCAGAGCCTCTTATAGAGTTTCTCTCTGCTATGTATGGAGTGGAGAGGATTTTACTTATATAAGGGTATTGCATAGGAATTTACTTTCTTCCTTCTTTGTGTAGGTAGAGATACCACTAACGATTGAATATCAATGGGGGTCTGGGTCTATGGCTTGCATATATTTACATGTATGTACATATATGTATAAGGGAGGGGTATGTAATTGTATGAGATAGGTAGAGCTATTTATTTATGCAGGCCCATATACTTACATGCTAGGTACATATGTGTAAAATCCATATGTATTTATATGGATGCATATGCTTATACGTTGCATGTACATATGTGTACCGAAACCATATGTATTTATATGGACGTACATGCTTATACATTGTATGTACATACGTAGATAATCCATTTGTATTTCTATGAATGTATGTTTATTCATTGTACGTACATATGTATAGAATCCATACGTGTTTAAATGAATGCATATGCTTATACATTGTATGTACATATATAAATATAGGATCCATATGTATTTATATAGGCAGAGATGCACATTGTAGGTAGATATGTATAGAAACCATATGTATTTATATGGACGCCTATACACAAATTAGGTACATACAAAAATACGATGCAAATTTATGAGCTCAAACTCAAACTCCATCTGTAAAGTTAATCAACGGAGTTAATTCACACTGGAGCGCTGTAACAAAAAACATATATAAATATGGGAAAAACCATACATAGCAAACCATAGGAAATTATTATAAATGAAGTCAAAATAGCTAAATTTATTCCACCTTAAAGAGTCTCCTTGGAAGGTGTAGCATCAGCTCAACATTTATTCTTTATACCCTGCATATTTTTATCACTTGAGAATCCTCAAACCAATTCCCTACATTTCCCCCTATTAGCTCCAACCTATAACAATAAAAACTCTATACCTATAGAAAAATACCCGAGCAATCCAAGAACATTTCGACCTTTATAACGCGAGTGAGTGAGGAAAACTTGAGTGGTAATGATCATTTCCTTGTAATAGCACGAGGACGTTCCTCTCTCTCTCTCTCCGCTTCTTCAAGCTTAAAGCCCTTCCCTCCTTTATTACACAGTGAGGAAGGAAAAGGTTCGAGCGACATCCTTGCACACTTTATCCATTACCCCGCCAAGGAACGTAATAAATTCCTTCAACTGCTCCACACACTCACTTATATATACCAACCAAACGGCATGGAATACGCCACGCACTCTAAAAATCACATCTGTCTCTCTCAACAAAAAGATCTCAATTGAAACTAAAACTAAAACTACTCTTGATTTAAAAGGGAAAGGAGGAAATTAACAATAACAATTCGTGCTCTTCCAACTGAGCTAGCCGGGAAAGTTGTTTTTGTTATTATTATTATAGCCACTATTTACTACTACTAAAGGAAAAAATCAAGCTCTCGAGAATCCATTGAACACACGAGTCTATGAGGAGAGCTCTTTAATTTGATTAAATCATTCCAAGGATTCAAGGCTCTATCTTTTTTTCCATTGACCAAGGAATGATGATGTCAATCACTAAAACGTACGTATATCTAAAATACAGGCGATTTCATCTCATTCCACGACCTCTAGAACCCTTTCCCTCCTATAGAATCCCTAACAATGCCTTATTTTCCCCTTTCCTACCTCTCTCACATAATTCCCACTCATTTTCTCTCCATAGGAAGAAAAAAGCACTCGCATGTATAAAAACCATTTTGTCCTGGACGCAAAAAATTTCCTCATTTCTTTTTTCTTATATGCCAAAAGTTCCTCACTCTCCTTTATGTAATAATAGTAATAATAATTGTAGCCAATTTCTGCAATATTACTATACACATAAAACTTATGTAATTGCATTGGAAGAGTGTGTAGTGCTGGAGAGAAGCCTTTTTTCTGCACAAATGACTCTATACATAATAATAAGAAGCCATTGGATGCTTAATTGGATTTTTTTCTATGTGTGTCCTTATAATGTATACTTTTGGAACAAAACAACACCTCTAGGAAATTTCTAGTTCCTCTTAAGAAAGGATTCTTCTCTGTTTGTGTGTGTCTCTGTTGGATAAAGAAGGGGGGGGAATAAATCAATGAGTAAAAAGACGTAAGGGAAATTGCAAAATGTCTCTTTTCCCCACCTTCACCACTTCTTCAGTGTGACAGACTACAAGTGTAAGAAAAAATAATAATAATTCCGGAAAATTGACACAAACTCAACTCATACGTAGAAAACTATGTTGAAGGGAGAGAGAGAGAGAGAAACAAAAATAATAATAATTCTACAAATCGATTTTCCTTTCTCTTCATACATTTCTCCCCCATCCGTCAGTTTTCCCATGCTTTCTTTCTTCCTTCCTTTTATACAAAAGCATAGGAATAAATTGTATTGAGTGTACATAGTTACGTACATACACGTGGACATTCCCCGTAACTTTCTATTTTCTACAAGGTTTCCATTCAAAGGACTTTTCTCACGCGATTTTGCACTTGCAGTTAAATAAATTCTCTTTTCACCTCTCCACTCTCTCTCTCTCTCTCTTACTTTTCTTTCCTTCCCCTCCAGCCCTACAATATCCCTACAGTTACATATTAGTAAACCATTTTTGTAGAGGTTAAAAATTCATCCCATGCATTTCCAAGGCTTCTTATTCCACCCGTGTAATATTTTTTAGCATGTACATTTTTACATGGTTTTCTCACTACGCTGGGAACTTTACAAAATTTGTATACATTTTTTATGCAAAAAAACACCCTTGAAATTAAATTAATCCATTTTTTTGCCCTACCAATAAAAATCACATTGAATTTACATAACACGTAACTCTACACAGTCACTATACCCACAGCATTGAGAATATAAAGGAGAAATTTTCAAAAACCTACATGGACTTGGACAACGTGAATCCACCCGAGTAAGTAAAATACAAGTGGCAAAAAGGGAAGGTTAGAAAATGTTGTCATACTTTTCCTGCCAAGAAACTCTTATAAAAGCTTAGACCTTGCAATAATTTTACGTGGTATAATTTCCCTGCCTCTTTATATACCGAACCATGTAATGCATATGTATATCTCAGGCCTATACTAAAAGCATATAAAAACTTTTCGTGTCCTAACACCACCGCCAGAACTTCCAATGCTGTAACTCTACACAGTAAAGGCGTATACACTAGTGAGAAAATAGTACATAAGGGCAATTTGGCTAAATGTAAAACAGGGAAAGTTGACGCTGACTGAAATAAAATTTCTTGGCCCAAGTTCAAGGCCAGAAACCACGCAACCATGAGGAAAGGGCCGAGACATTATAAAAAACTATGTATATTTTTTTTAGCACATACATACATTAGAGAAAAAAATCAAATCCTATAGCATATAATAGCACACAATATAATATGCATACATTGTCAACTTATCCCTACCATTTTTCTCAATTTTTCATTTTTTTACATACTAAAAAAATCTTCGAAAAACTCTTATGGTAAATCATATGAAAAACTCTATAGGGTCAGTTCATATAAAGTCTCTATCAAATTCATTGTCCTTAGTTGAACCTTGAAAAAAAGCACGATTTTTCTTATATACGTAACCTTATTATAGTAATAATACATATTTTATCCTCATTAATCATCCCTATTATTCATAAGTAATTTATATGTCCCTATAAAAGTTACATACACCCATCCCAACATATAAATTTCATTTTTAAGAATAAACTTAGAAAAGTATTGGATGTGCATGAGTACGAGAGAGCCATAAATAAACTTTTTTCTCTATAAATATATATTAATAACCAAGGGCTGCGGAAAAATATTGGCGTAAATTTTTTCCACATCAAATATCCTCCACATCTCTTCTTACAATTATTTTTTTCTTATGTGGCCAAAATATATACGAACGAATAAAAATAATTCATTGCCATTGAAATGGAAATGGATACAGGGAAAAAAATCCCAGTTATAAAAAAAGCCACTGTTGTGAAATCCCCTGCTTCGTTAATAGAACAAAACACACTTGTAATATTCCACAATACCATGTAAAAATCTATACTTAGCCCAAAGACACTTGATTCCAATGATGAGCATGGAATTTGAGCTGAGTTATGGAGAAAGTGAGAAAATTCCCTATTATCCGTTACACAAACGTAATAATAACAGAGAAAAATATAATATTCTCCATAGTTAAAAAATACATGGAACTTCCTCACAACAACACAAGTGTAAACACGTATGCTTGCTAATATAACCTTCCATACTCTTAGTATTGATCCCTTATGTATGTAAGGGTTATAAGCATAGGAAAATAAATTCCAGTCGTGTAACTTCATATACACACACATAACAAAAAAGCCCTAGATAACCTTGCCCCTTCCCCACAAGCTCAACCTTTCTAAATTCAAAAAATTTAAATATTCTCCTTCTCCAGCAATACATACGTAATACGTAATTCTCAAACCCCAGCAATCCCTAATCATTTCCTATTCCCACACCACTTGGAATAATCAATCTAAAATTACAAGAAAAATTCCATACTAAAAACCACCCCAATAAAATTAACACAATCCGTTTACCTTCTCAACTTCCACAAAGTCATAGTCCTTTCATTAGCAAAGGAACCAACGAGCACATTAAAAATCCGTCCATTAACTCACAGTTCAGCTCTGCACAACTCCAACTAAAATCCTCTCAATCCGTCAATATCACTCGCAAACTAAAAATCTCTCCATAATAATTGTTACTACACACAAAAACTTTCATTAAATTTCGTGCTCTTCCAACTGAGCTAGCCGGGAAAATTGTTAAAACTCCAAACTTGAAATAAACTCTCTCATAAAAATTCGTGCTCTTTCGACTGAGCTAGCCGGGAAAAATTTTGTTTAAAATCTACACTCAAATTAAAGTGTACATATTTTTTTTAAATATGCTCTGCTAATATTTTGGTGAGAAAATATTACACAAGAATGTTGGAGCCTCTTTAAGAGCACCACTCACACACAAAAACAGCACCTCACTATAAAGTCCTGTACACTAATAAATACACAGGCAATATGATAGAGCAGCGCGCACCTTAAAGACTTGAAGAATTGAGTCACTTTCTTATACGTGTGAAGCCGGCAACCGGAGCGGACGAAATGAAAAGGAAAACTGAAAAGCCCGAGTCGGATTAAGATAAGAGGGAAAATGTGAGTGAGTGAGAGAGAGAGAGAGTGAGGGAAAAGGAAGAGAGAGGAGTTTGTATAAAAAAACCTATAAACTGTTGTTGTCTAAGTATTCACATGCCCTCGAAAAAAACTCATATGTATATATTTTATATATAAAAAACCTACGCTTTCTCCGTATGTTTCTCCTATACAGGGGAGAGAGGGAGAGAGCAATAAAAGCTTTGGATTTGGTAACAAGGTTACGTATCCCCAGCCTTTCCTTTATACGAACATATACAAATAGTCATAGGCTTAGTATAAGGCTAAGAACTTGTGGGAACGCATAATGAGAATAATTTTTCGTACCATTGTATAAATGGCTTTACTTTGTATATATACTAGAGTGTATGCATGTATATTTATATGAGAAAATGTACAGGGGAAATTTGCAATTGAATTTGCACACATTGGCATTGAGCACATGGGACAATGTTCAAAGTAGGAGAAAAACGTTCCCCACTGACTACAAGGGGAAATTCTCTCTCCCTTTCCCTATGCTCTTGATTTTCATACATACTTTTGTATTTTTCTCCTCACTCACTCCATTGCCTTTCTTCACCTTCTAGGACTAACCTCCACTCCCATGACTATCTTATCACCTCGGATGGCGCTACATATGTATATGATATAGGAGTTGTCTCTATTATGGCACGAGGATTTTCCATATACTTTCACATAGGAAATCCTTTCTTCTCTTTATGTACTACTTTGAGCTTCTAAAGAGACTTTTTGGCCTTTCTCTTGCATATGGAAGGAACTCCACTCTTCTCGCGGCACTGACCTATATATTTCTAGTGTGTGCTTCTTTCTCCTCCTGTGCTTTTTCCCTTCTACACTATAACACTATGTGTACTATTTTTGACGACATGGCCTTGCTTCCTTGTCACCCGTACGTACATGCAAGGGTAAGTATAGGGAAAAAATACTACGCATCCTCTCCTCTCCGCTTCCATTTAGATTTCTCTTGATGCATAAAAGTCAAGTGTGGTTTCCCTTCTGAACTTGTATAATGTTGATGGGATAGTGTGGGCGTAGATGAAATGATGATATAATACATGGACATTTTAATATAGGTTGGAGTTGGAGGAAGAAGATGCATGGCTAAAATTGTATAGTGCGGTATAGAAAGCGTGGCTATAGCATATAGGGTTTTAAGTACTGAAGGTTAGTTCCTTGTAATAAAATTTCGTATGGGAAGAAATGTAGTTTGAGCCAATTTTAGTGTGGTGAGGTTTTTCTTCCAAGGGTTGGTGGCTCAATTTGTTTTGATTGAGGATTTTGATGGATGGGAAGGGAATTTATGGGGATGTGATGGAATTTTCGGCCGATGAAAACAAAATTTCGGCCGATGCTAACGAAATTTTGACCCATGTTACTGAATTTTCAGCCGATGCAAACCAAGTTTCGACCAATTTGAACGAATTTCCTGCCGATGCAAACGAAATTTCGGCCGGTTTAAATGAAATTTCGACCAATCTAAACGAATTTCCTGGCGATGCAAACGGATTTTTGACAGATGTAAACGAAATTTCGACCAATTTATACCAATAAAGGGGCTATACATATGAAATTTTGACCAATTTAAACGAATTTTCAGCCGATACAAACGAAATTTCGGCCTGTAAGGCCACTTTTTTCCATCGATTTTCTCCGAATTTTCAGCCAATGTCATGTCCCTAAATTTCTGGCCAAACTGACTGAAATGACTGAAATGTCACCTTCTTTTACTACTATTTTTGTTAAAAACAATGCAAACGAAGAAGCTCACTTATTTCCCAATGTAACGAAAATTTGAGCCAATCTATAAAACAGGCCCAAGGAGAAAATAGAGTGTGGTAAATAGAAAGCCACACATTTCCCTTTAAACTCTCAACTCTCAAGTGTGTGACTTTGGCTGAAGGGTGAAAGACAACTCAGGGACAAATTTTTCCTTTTCTCTCTCTCTCTCTCTCTCTCTCCATTAACCAATTTACTTCCCTAGTGGATAAATGTGTTCAAGTTTCTATCCTTTCTCTTCACACACACACACACACATACCTAACAAAATACCGTACATGTATACACCCAACACTGCCTACAATAAAACCTTCATAGAAATCCGCACAGTAAGGTTACAACGTTACAACTAAAACTTCTTTCCGCTCTTAAAAGCACCAAGGAAATTCAATTAGGCTCTCCTTCTCGCTTCCCTCTCACCCAGTCTTTACATAACCGAAGCTTTACATTTCCCCTTAATTTATCAGCTCTTCGTCTCTCCCTCTCCTAAAATTTTCAATGCTACACTACACTCATACACACACACACACGTATGACGTATCTATCTTCATATACAAAAACCCACAAGTCTCAAGGATTTCCTCTAATCAAGTTTCCTCCATTTTAAACAATAGCAAAAAAAATAATACAATTAATGAGATTTTCGCCTTATAAAATTTCTCCAAGAAATTTGGTATTTTCCAATACAATCCAATATAATTATATGAAATTCATCCAGAAATAAATATTTGTGAACAAATAATTGTCTCCCTATTTTGTTGTGTAAAAGCCCAGACAAGAAAAATCAAGTGGTCATTATTTTCCTATCTTCTCGCAATAATATGTTACATGTAATTTGAGATTTCCCCAAGGGAATAATATGCTTCCCCTGGATAAATATTTTATTTTATTTGAAGGACAAAATGAAAGGAAAATGAGATGGATGTAGGTCGCGTCTAGACTCTCTCCCTACAGATAGTTTTTTACTATGTATGTACCTACATGCTTTGTTATAGGAGAAGAAGAAAAACCTTGGGCAAAATGCTTTCTCCCAAAGCCCTAACGTTATTTCCATGTAATGCTTTAATTCAATATACGCTCACTCAGTCATTGAGTCAGTCTGTATCGCAAATCTCAATCAAGACAATTGCTTTACTTTGACATATACGCAGACAGTGTCTCTTCAAATTACGCTTGTCCTTCGCTCTTCCACTAAAATCCCCAATATTTGTAATGAATTTAAATCTCAAGAGGATTTTCCCACACGAAAACACTATTTTCAATTATTTTAGCATTGTTTTCCTGTTTTTAGCATTCCATTTTTTCTCATTTTTTCTCATCAAATTTCCACGGTGCAATGAAAATTTCACGATGCAGACAAAAGTTCATCGATGCAGCAAACAATTCGCCGACACAATAAAAAAGTTCGTCGATGCAACCACAATTTCGTCGATGCAGCAAAAGATTTTGCGATCTGACAAAAATTTCGTCCATGTGACAAAAAATCTTTCCTCGTCCAATTTCCACACGATGCAAATGAAATTTCCTACAATGCAAGTAAAATTTGAACGATGCACTTGGAAATAAAAAAACCTTTAGACAAATTCAAGAGCCAATCCAATGTATAAAAGGACAAATGAGCTAAAAAGCAGCAAAGCCACTAAAAAAATTGTGCTAGTCTCAATGTCAAGATGTAGGTTTGGAAAGATATTCGGAATGTTATGATAAAGAACCTACCCTTTGACTAAACAACATAGACATTGAAATTCAATCCCACACGGTTAAATCCCTAGCACACTTATCTACTACGGACCCACCATGTATAAATTATAATCCTATATAGTATTGTAGCACTCAAAGGAGAAAAATAGTACAAGTGGAATTATTTAATACGAAATTTTGGCACCGTCTCACTTTTACCTCGACAATGTTTACACATTATCCATGTATGTACATATAGCAGAGCACAGTATAGCATAGTACAGGACTGTATAGCACAGCAGAGCACAACATTGCATCTCCTATAAATTCCTATACAACTCCATGTATTTTACAAACTGACATTTTGACACTAAAATAACCTACACGGCTGTCCAAATAGAAATTTATTACGCGTTCCAAATGTGTTCCCCCACACACGTTCAAGCTTTTCCTACCTTCCTCTTCTATTAAATACGTCTTTTATAATGGGGAAATGCTAAAAAATTGGTCAATACACATAGAAACTGTATAGTCCCATTTATTTCTATACATTTTGTCATGGCTAGAGGACGTATACGTAGTATAATATAAATGCAACTCTGCACTCACTCCAACCAATTATTTAGCATCTGCAAAAATAATACACTATTTTCCCCTTCAAGCTCTGCCACACAACTACTCATTCCTTCATTGTGGGCAAGGCCATTGAGAGAAAGAAAGAGCTTTATATAACCAACCTCAAGGTTAATGTTACTAATTAATGTTTTTATTTTTTCCTCATCCAACCACATTCACATTGATAATTCACGTAGCATTGTACATGTAATGCTGTAGTAATAGGAACAAAATAAAATCTTTCTCAACTTTTCTCTCTCCCATGGAAAAAGTCTCTCTCAATGATTTCCCACTCTATCCTTCGTCTGCAGACGTACTAAATTTAATTTGACAATTATTAGCACCGACCTTTGTCAATTGAGCGTTGATATTTTTTAACGTATTTTATCATTTTTCAATCCACCAAGGTTTTCTTATCAATTCAATGCTTTAAATATAACACTTTTGCGGAAATTCGCATAGGACGTAAAAAATTGATATTTTCACGGAACCGATAATAAAATAAAGATAATTAGACGAAAAAAACTATTCCACGCTCTCTCTCTATATTTCCTCAGAGTTAAATAAATTCTTTGAGACCAAAGAGAAAGTGATTGTTAAAGTCGACCCGGAAAAGCAAATACTTTCTCCAACAATTTCTTCCTACATTACACGTGACGTCTGTGTGTGTGTGTGTGTGTGTGTCTGTGGTAGATAAAATATTCTTCCGGGGTAGAAATTCTAAGTAAATTTCCTATTAATTAAGCATCATTCTTTTCATCTCCGTCACCCTTTAAAAATTTCCTGTCCTTAAGCCATGCTAATCAAATATCAATTTGTAGCCCCACTTACAAAAACATTCTTACCATAGAAAAAATTAGGAGGGCGGAAATCACCTAATAATTTATTTTTCCCTGGTAATTTCTCTATAAAATAATTATTTTCTTCCTCCCTATACAAATAAGAACTCTTAATGATACAAAAGACCCAATAAATTTCTACACATTAACAATATGGATTGGACTTACATAACATTTTTTTCTACATGTAACCTTGAAAAAGCCACCTGGATCAATATCCTACCTATTTATTGACGAGTAAATGCTCTCCATTTCTCCCAAAAGTTGACAATCGCACACAAGCAATACTAAAATCGTCTCGTCCTTATGCAAGGATTCAGCCGTTACCATTTTAACTTCCCATTATATATTTCTACACCAAGACCATTTTAATGCAGAGCAGAAAGTAGGGAATTTTTGGTGACATGCATTTTCAAGGGAGAAAATTTTAACTTCCCTCCAAATTACACAGTAACAATTCTCTAGACGTTCCAATGGTAACAAAATCTTAGTAAAAATTCAAATTTTTAGCAGATGCTAAAATTTGTATTAAAACGGTCCTGTTTTCTAAGAATGTAAAATCCTATCCTTTTAACATTGAGAAATAACCTATAGACATAAATATCAGTGGAGTCTACTATATCGTAAAGAAGAGAGCGTCGCAATTCATTGATTTTCATAGCCAATAAATCCCACCTCTATTTCCCCTACATTAATAATAATAGGGGCGGAAATAGTATGGGAAAACAACACTAAAATCCCATATAAATGTACATACACCTAATCCAGACTGACTCGTATTATGAGAGAGAGAGAGAGAGAGAAGAAAGTTCGAGAAAGTACTTTCCATTCAGTTTATGTAATAACCTCTCTCGCCATATAATTCATACATACATTTTAGCTCCGCCATATAAGCCAATAATAGCGGAAAACCTATGGAGAAATGTGTGGGTTGAGAATGAGAAAATGTACATAACAAAGCTATTTAAATATGTACACAGCCATGACAAAACAGGTAGGTTGGAATTCATGCAATTTTGATGACCTTATAGGGAAGCTTCATATGTAATTTCTATTGAACAATAAATACCAGCAAACATACCGAGAGAGAGAGAGAGAAAACTTTATAATACTTACATTTGTGGGCAGGCAATCATGTGTAAATTCAACTCGGCTGTCTTTTTCCAAAATGCACTCCGATCCGCGATGTTGACTTAATCCTGTGACAATCAATAGAAAAGAAATTTTCTTTTAGTCACAATACATGATAATATTTAGGCCGAAGTCATTTTCCACACTCACACCTTTTCTTATTTTATAACACGTGAACACTCTCCGTGCAAAATTTTTTATATATCTTAGGACAATTTACCGAAAAAAATTGAACGGCGTTAAACTTAAGCAACAAAAGTCAATTGCTTTGAATGCACATTCACGCACAAATTACTACACAATAAATGTGACAAAAGTTCGAAAATTATTGTTTTTTTGTTACCAAAAAATTAATATTAATTTTTGGCACTAAAAGTTCACTGAGAAAAAAACTCAACTAGTACACACACACACATACAAAGAACAAATAGTTTAAGTTTTTTGAAGCTTCTTCTTGCTCAATCGCTCACACGAAACTAAAACTATACCTGAGAACGGCGTCTTTTTGGGGGAAGAGAGAGAGAGATTATAAAAATATTAGGAATGGAAAAATTAGTACACAGGAAATTTTTTCTCCAGAAATGTATACATGCAGATTATCTTTTGATATTTTTAGCTTCTCCGGTGCCAGCTCAATATGAAAAACTAATGAAAGGAGACAACTTGGGTGTATATTGAAAGGAAGAGAGAAAAAGTATTAGATTAGAAATTTCTTTGAATTTACTTGTTCAAATAAAAAGTAGTGATAAGGAAAAGGCCAACAATACTTTCGTTATTTCTCTCAACCTGCTTATAAATTGCGTGCAGGTATGTATGTGTAGATTTTTCAAGGGAGATAATTTCCGAGTGTGTGGGTTATTAAACATGGTTAGTTTGGCTACATGTAAATAAAAGGTAGCTTTAAATAGGAAGGATTAACGAAAATTGTTATCATTCTTTTCTTTTGAATGGTATCAAAGGGAGAGGAAAGGTTCTCATTATCAGGCTCATTGGCTTGGGACAGAGGCTGGGGAGTTACAATGTGTGTATTAATATTTTAAGTGTTTTAGGGTATTTAGTAAGAGCGTTAATTCCTTTTTGTAAATTATTTGTAAATGTATATGCACGTGTGTAAGCATGGGATTAGTTTTTTGATACTTGTGCGCACGAGTCTGCGTACACCTGCGGGGAGAATTTTCCGAGAAACCGGACATTTTTATCTATTGACGGGTCTGACAGTTTTTGTGGTCGGGGGATTTTTTGGAGGGGATTTGTTGAAAATAATAATTTCTATTGCATGTGCTCAGATTTTATTTTGGTTTTAGACCGAATTTTTTAGTTGGATATGGCAATGGTGGCCAAAATTAAGGCACTTTCATTGTATTTAAGCCAGAAGGGCCAAAATTAAGGTACTTTCGCTGTATTTAAGCCAAAGTGGGGTAAATTAAGGGATTTTCATTGTGTTTAAGCCATGGTAGCCAAAATTAAGGCTTTTTCTTTCCCTTTAAGCCATAGTAAAATAAAATGTACAAAAACTAGTCCATTTCAGTTTATTTCAGCCATAATGGCCTTTCATAACATTTCAGCCAACTATTAGCCAAAATTAAGCCACTGCGGTGGCAAAGAATAATTCGGTAGCATTGGCTGAATTTATTTTTGTTTCAGTCACATTGGCTTTAATTAAGTCACTTGAGCTGGATTTAAGCCATAGTGGCCAAAATTAAGGTACTTTGGCCAAAAAAGCCACTATAATGGCTCAAATCAATTCCTTTTCAGTTTGGCTAAAATCCTTTGAAGATTTCAGTAATTATTGAAATTATTTCTGCAATTTGCATTTTCCCAAAACATTGTATGATATTCGCAGCCGCACAAAGTTCAATAAAATCCACCATAGTGACCTTTTAGCACTGACCCCATGCTAATGTGTACATACATTGAAATTAGCTTCAGAGATATGAGCCGCTATGGACTTGACAACTACGGTACGGTGTGTCGGAAATGAAAACAAGAATAAATTCACTTTGCACACTTGCTTTTGTACAAAGTAAATGAGTCATGTATTACTTCTCCTATATGAAATTATACGCCCAAGTTCAGCTACATTCATTTCAGATATTCAGGTTTTTTCCTTTTGTTTACTCATACTTTTTCTCAGCACCCCTCCATATAAATACATGGACGTACATATGTTTTGATGTGTACAGAGCAGGTGAACTTTTAGCCCAGATTTTATAATGTCTGAAAAAAACACGTTGATGAGATGCTTGGAACTAATTGCCTCTTTCTACAAAACCCAATGTCTACACACACAGACAACGGACAAGTTAAATACATGGCAATATATGGCTTAAAAAAGTCCCTATCTTTTACCTTTAAAAATCCCAGCCAAAAATAGAAAGGTACACGAGGAAGGAATCACGTTTATAAAACAAATGTATTTTTATCTTGTCTTTTCATTTCAATGGGATGGATGGATATATGAAAATTACCATGAATGTAAAAGGGATTTTTTTCTCATTTCACTTCATACTTATTTGAGACTCAATTTCAATTAAGTTTTACTAAAGAATCAGAACTGTACGGGATGGAACGGTGCTATCATTGATAACATTCAAGTCCCGTTTTGACTTCCACTACCGCCGTTCATTTATGTATGGGCATGTAAAGGAGAAGTAGCGGCTTCATTGGAATTGCCTATATTATAAAATGATTTTTAAGTGGAGGTATATAGAGGAAGTTTATGGAGTTTGTTTGGTGGAAATGACATAAAAGGGAATTATTACAACAGCTGGGGCGATATATGCTAGGCTGGTGAGAAAGGATTGGGGCTTGAGTATGTAATCTACGACCACAACAATTAAATTCGTACTTGTGTGTGTATTCCTTTGATGATTATTTAGAGCAGTGTGGGATTTTTATGTTCACAAGTAGGAATGGCTCTCAAGTTCAAGTGCGTTCGCGTACACGTAACATTAAATCAAGGCTTGGGGATGTCCTGCTAGGAATTTCTTTCGTGTCTCCGTAGACTTTTGTCGAAATTACGAAATTTCATTTGCATCAGATAACATTTCGTTGGGCTTGACCGGAATTTGTTAGCAACAACCGAAATTGCTGGGACTGGTCGAAATTCGTTAACAGTGGCTGAAATTTGCTTGCACCGGCCAAAACTCCTTGACAATGGGTGAAATTTCTTCGTACGTGTGAAAATTAGTTAGAATTGACAGAAACTCGTTAGAACTTTTGCCACTATTCGTTGGTATGGGCGAAAACCCGTGAGAATGGGGAAAAATTCGTTATTGCCATTCGAAATTCATTAAAACTGTTGGAAATCCATTAGAACTGGCTAAAATTCGTTATCAAGGTCTAAATTCGTTATTACCGGCCGAAATTCCCTAGTCCCGGCCGAAATTCATTAGAACGGGCCTAAATTCCTTATAACCGATCGAAATTCGTTATAACCCCTCAAAATTTGCTAGCACCAACGGAAATTGTATTTTCATTATTCAAAATTCGTCTGAATCCGCCGAAATTTTGTTCAAATGGCCTTAAAATGCATGAGCGTAACCCTAAATATCAATGTAAATGAATTGGTTTCAACTTAATCTGTATCAGCCGAAATTTTCATCCCAGTATATCTAATTTGAACCAAAAATCGATGGAAATCCCAATCACTTTTCACCACAGTATCTTACAGTTAATAAAAAAACATCCTCCACACTAATTCACCACTATTGACTATCCCTATATTACACGCTCATACATAATCGACGTAACCACAATAATTTCCAAGTAGGAAAAATGCATGCACATCCTCATCTCATCTCACTGGGCTACTAGGTTCAAGTTCAATGTACGATAACTACCGTATACTCTCTGTGTGTGTGTGTGTGTAAAAGCTCTCATTCCATGAGAATACATATGCCCCTATTTCAACATTATTATTACTACCAACATATCCCTTATCTAAAGAACATACGCTCTTTTCTTACTACTCTCTTACGGAGCTTCATCCTCTCTCTCAATGGCCACTCTTCCATTTCCGCATTGGATCCTCCTCAAAGGAAAAATTACATACATGCTTTTATATATGTCACCAAGAAATATAATAATTCTTTCCTTATTCTTGTGGTTGTCCTCAAGTTTATGAGAAGAGTAATTCCAAAAACAAGAAGAATAAAATAAACAAATTTTTATTTTTCTAGCTCATCTTCCCTCCATCCCACAAATAAATACATAACATTAGCATTGGCCACGCTTGAGTGAGACTCCATTGTCAAAAAACTTTGTGTCTTTAACCAAGGAACAATTAGAGTGGAGGTGCAGGCATGCGAAAAAGTACAGGGAAAAATAATAACTCAAAAGTAGATAAGCAATTGTTGAATTGCATTTCTTACATGACATTTTTTACGTCGCATTTTACATGGTGGATTCTACAGGATTTTCCTATACCTCAGAAAAAATATTAAAAATTTACGAATTTTATCACAACATATTTTTCTCAAGCAAGTGACATTTTTAGCATGCAAATGACTTTTTTAGCATGCAAGTGACATTTTTTCAATGCAAACGCTATTTTCCTACGAAGTGACATTTTTCCGATGCAAACGCTATTTTCCTACCCAGTGACATTTTCCCGATGCAAATGACATTTTTCTCACTCGAATGACATTTTACCAATGCAAAGGACAATTCTCCCATAAAAACGAATTTCTTTCCGATGCAAATGAAATTTTCAACCGATGCAACCAATGATGCACTTCTCAAGGAAATAACGCTTCTAAGAATTGTGACATTAAGCAAAGGAGACACGTCATAGGAAAATTTCAAGCCCAAGTGGACATTTGACTGACTGACCGAGCGACCAACATTTTAATGCATTACTATAATGCTCCTACAGTATAGTATAGCCCGTTGTAGTAGTCCCATAAAGCAACAGTCTCTATCCTCCCAACAGCCAGCAACAGCAGCAGCTTATAGAGAAGAAACAGGAGGCAATTCCACAGATTATTACCTCACATATATCTAATCCTATAATACACCAATAACCAGGAGCTTATACGTGCACGAAAGGATGATAGAACCTCATCACAGAAAAGAAGGAAAAAATGCACGAATGATTATATTATTGTTATCAGGTCTGATCATCACCAACTGATGCACACCAACTGACGGTACTGATACTAGAGGCTCGCGTATGTAATAGCATAGGAAAAATAACTATATAAGATCGAAATTGAACCACAAGGCCAATGAACTCGGGTTACCTCCAATGTATTAGCACACACACACACACACACACACACACACACACACACACACAGAAGCAATGCATAAAAGTAACTAAGATTTTTTTCCTACTATTATTATTATCTCTACTATATATGAAACACCTGAAACACATTTTACCCATAAAAACACATCTACGTGCTAAAATACAACACTTTTTACTATTTTCGTACCTACACTTTGTATAGTTTCCCCAATAATGCTATTTCTCTAGAAACTAGGAAATCCTACCAAAATGTGGGGTTTGAGTGAAAAAATTATAAGGAAAACAGTTTTCAATAATAATTATATATTGTTCCACAAAAAAATTATTCAGAGCATTGAACTTGAATCATCATTTTCTAGGATTTTCCTATTCCACATCTGATATAGTATTTTTGTCGTCAGCTGCCCATCCATTTAATTTCTTTAAACGTACCTGGCACGTTTTCCTTTTTTTTAGCATACCAAAATTATATTACATATATTCCGAACGGAAATTATATCATTTGTCCTTAGGGAAAATGTGACGTTGGTAGCGGAAGGAAAGCACGGGTGCTTTTCCATGCTAAAAGCCTACACGCATAACATATTGCATTAAGGACCAAGTACTAACTGACATTTTTCCAATACTTTTTCAATCATAGCTGAAAATTTGTCTAATGTAACAACATATTTTTTGATGTAATAAAAAATATTTTCTCATGTAATAACAAAAATTACCAAAGTAACAAAATATTTTCTCATGTAATAACAAAAATTACCAAAGTAACAAAATATTTTCTCATGTAACAAAATTTTTGACAAGTACAAGGAAAATTGGTAAACTCATTATCTCTTTACATTACAAATAACATGTGAGATTTGAAGTACGTGCAAACACCGGAATAGGCAAAACTGCATAACATTCTATAGTAATGGCCAATAAACAATAATGATTGGACAATTACCTTGAAAATGAGTTAATTACTTGAGATAAGAAAAAAGAAATATCACAATCATTCCTTATTATTCAATCATTTCAACTAATGCCATTATATAAATAGGATAATTATATCATCATCTCTTCCCCTAATTAATTCAACCCGAGGTAAACAAATTAATAGGATATAACACGCTCCTATATACACGGACAAATAAACATGTTAAGTTCAACCCTTGAAAATGTACATGTAGATATTTGGCTAAATAATATTTTCCAAGTTATACCCAAAATAGAAAATTTCCCTACAAAAACTTATTTTCCCAGGAAGTTCAATTCCCACAAGTGTGTGTACAAGTGACAAGGGAGAGTGCGTACCTGGACAAGTTCAAGGAAAAATGGATTATAAACATAGAACCTTGAAAAGTCTACCTTTTCCTACAGAATAAAAGCCGAGGAGGATATTTTAAGGAAATTTAAGTCTACCTCAGTAAATCCTCTTCCCTTCCATCATCATTCACAGCCAATATGGACCCAACAAATAAAAATCTGACCACTCAACTAAATAGCTACAGTGTGAGTGTGTGAGAGCAAAAAAAGGAAAAATATATTCAAGGTCCACTTTTTAGGATCAAATATTACACGGGCCCATTATACCCATTACAGAGTCCCATGAGTAAATTCAATGCTCTGACATTGCACCGACCTTGCCTTTTTTATCCAGCGTTATTTTTATTACGAAATGTATGTACACACAAAAATGAAAATAGTAGTACAAAAGTAAAAAAGTACATTTTTCCTCCTCATCTAATCCACCAGCAAGTGTTTTTCCCAAGGATTTGTAAATAGAAATTCAACCTACATTTTATAACTTAAATCAATAAAAATATGTCACATTTAGTAGTGCCCTACACCATAGCCATTTTGAATTTTCCTTTGAAAAAGCGGTTACCGTAAAATCCAATGTCAACTTTTATGGTACCATTTTTATGGACAAATTCACTTTTGTGTGTAATAAAACACCAATTTTGTCATTCCCGCCAACCAATAGGTTCAAGCTTCAATTATAATTTTCATTCATTAAATTACCAGAGGCTGCACATTTTTAGCAAAATTCATTACTGTGGAAAAAATAATTGGCGGAAATTTCATAATCCCCGCCAATTTTCTCTTCCATCTCAAGATATTAAAACTCAACATTTAAAGCACCGTTTTTTCCCCAAATTTCACTACTATGTGCAATAAAACACCCAAATTTCATAAAACCCGCCAATTTCCACTACCCTCCCGCAAAATGCAATGTGCTCATTTACGCTACCTTTTTTCGCTCAAATTCACTTGAGTCCAATAAAACACCCAAATTTCATAATACCCGCCCGCAAAATCCAACCTCAGCATTTTAGCTACCGTTTTTACCTCCAAATTCACTTCCGTCCCATAAAACACTCTTAAATTTCAATCCCAGACGTAAAATCCTTTGTGAAAATTTCAAGTACCGTTTTTCCTCCCTAATTCACCACTACGGGGCAATAAAACACCCAAATTTCACAATTCCCTCCCATAAAATGCAACATCCACATTGAAAGTACCGTTTCACCTCCGAAACTGACCACTGTGCAATAAAACACCCAAATTGCATTATATTCAATGTCAATGTCATTTCCAAAGGTATACAAATTGCAATGCCTTGCCTCCCCCACAGTGCCCATGGATTATACTATAAAAACGTGGTGGTAAAAAATGTTACCTGGACATTATAATTCCCCGTAATAGTATCCCACGTCAAGGCTACAAGGATGGAAGGTAAAGGTCCACAAATAAAATTAAATAAGGCTGGAAAAATATTCTTGAATTTTCCTCTGCTCTCTAGCACTTTGGACTTCTCTACTATAATTTTAGCGTATGTATAGGAAAAGGCAACAGGTATAAAGGGACGTGCATTAGTATTATGTGGGAAGTATATGAAGAGAGAGAAAAAAACAAGGAGGAAAACATTTCTGACATTTGCTCTCTTTGTACTTTAGTATGGCCCATAGAGGGAAGATACACTACGGAGATAGGGAGTAAGTCGTAACCACAATAACACTATTACCTTCATTTTTTAACCAGAGTTCAACTACCTCCCTCCCCATGCTGTACATTACCGTGCATATGCACCCCATCCACTACAATGCTTCCCATGTTCAAGGTAAGGCAATGACAGTAAAGTTCTCTCTTGCAACATTTTAATTGTCCTGACCTTGATTCTCTCTCATGTGAGTTATGCCCATTGTAGCGCATAGGAGTTACATATATCACGGGAGGATGAGCAAGAGGAAAAATCTCAAACTATTTCTTTCAATTTATCTTTTTATATACGTCTTAACTTTATTAAATTTTATTTCATATACGTCGTCGTCTCATGTACATAATAAACTCCACTTTTGTGTGGGATACAATACTCGAGGAAAGAAAATGCATCGAGATGAGAAAAAAATCTCATTTGGATGGAACGCAATTCCATGTCACGCTTTTTAAATCCTCATTTACATTTATTTATGTACATTTACCTTGCAAAAGTGATGTGCACATTTTGAGGAAGTACTTTTGTTTTATTATTTTACACATTAGACATTTCCCCTATTTTTCTCACATTTTCCAGACGTACATTTTTGAATTTTCGTGGAAATTTACTTCACACAAATTTTCAAAAATTCCTCATTTTTCGCTACGTTTTTGATTGTATTGGTGAAATTTTGGAAATAACATTGGAAATAGCCGGGTCATCAGCCAAAATGCGACTGCACCGTCAAAAATAGCAATTTTATGGTCAGAATTCAAGTACATCGGAAAAAAATGCAAAAGCACTAAAAATGTCACTTACATTATTTTCTTAATTTAACCCCTAAAATTACCAACAAAAACACAAATTCCATTGCCTTGAGCATTTACCCGCTAAAATGTCATCCCACAATGTCCGAAAATCTCCTAGAATTCCACCATAGTGTAAAACCATTAAAAATAATACAAAATGACAAAACTCAACTGACTCATAAGAAAATATAGCGTCACCAAAGTCCTTCCCCAGCCCTTCCCAAAATACTTCACCTATTTTATTCAAAATATTATTTCCTCCTCCAAAAATAATTTTCTCCCCAAAAATCTCCACCTCCCTTTTAAATTCCCACAAGCGTAAAACTCTTAGAAAATCCCCAAAAAACCAACTCCTTTCATGTACAATGCAATTTTTAGAAAAAAACTTAAAATTCCCGCTTAATTCCCCACAGCAAATCCAGAGCTTCTCTCAAAACAGTAAATAAATAAATTCTCGAAAGAATCCTCATCTTTCATAAGACTTGACATTGAAAATGTGACTTGTATTTTTTCTCACTCATATCATCCACTCATAGCAACAACTCTTTAAAACTAACTAAAAGTGGTTTTCTCAAGTCCTGTTATTTATCTCCTATATGAGTTCTGGCTATTGTAAAATTTCCTCTGAAATCCTCTAGCGCTTTTTAGCCTCATCACTATAAGGAATTATTATATTAGCGAAAAGAAGAAGAAGATTGAATGGAAGAAAGGATTTAGGCCACTGTCACTCGAAGGTTCGATGAACTTGCCCTAGAAAAGTGCTATTCACATTTTCTCACATAATACACACACACACACACACACTTCGTATGCCTTCCTATAAAATTCTTAGTGTATATCGTATAATTCCGTAATGTTACTTCATTCTCTTTTTTTCTCATCTCTAATACATTACAATGCATAGGATTTCCACCAGTTGCATGTAGTAAAATCTTCTTCTTCTTCTTCTTCTTCGTCTCTGTGTGAATGACTTGTTTTCCTCTATGCACATTGGCAGAGCTTGGCGAAGGAGCTAATCTTTGTTCTTAAGTAACGGTTACCGCATCCATTCCTCTCTTAAACTTTTCTTGCCTCAAGCTACGGAGCAAGTCAAGTTTTACTATGAGGAGGTGCTTCACATAAGTAAAACATTAGGGAAAAAGGCAATGCACTCGGAGAGTGCTCATAGCAATTATTATTATTATTGTTATTATATTATCAATACTCATATATGCTCTTTCCTATAGTTTAGCCTGGGATGACTTTTTCTATGTATGTACTCAAGTGTAATGTATGTACGTAATTAAGGGAAATATTTGTATAGAGTAAATTGTTAGGGAACTCTCAATAGAAATAATATTGTCATCTAGAATAATATTCTGGAAATCTTTCAACAATATAATGTGCAGGGGCTTATTAGAACTGGTTCGTGTATTTTTCTTATCAACATTTTACTATGGTGCAAGAGATAAGAAGCGAGTGTGAACTGGTGAAGAGCTGGGTATTGAAATATGTGTGAGAAGAATTTTAAGATGACAAATTGAATTATAAGCACTGCTTGAAGGGAATATTGTTGAGTTGGTTGGGCAATGAATATGGGAGTAATTTTTATCTTGAGATGAGATTTTGTCAGGTTATCAAATCTATGAGAAAAACTTTTAAACGGTGATAAAAGACAAAGATTTTTATGTGAATGACATTATGCATGATATCAAATGGGATTTTTTTGAAGGGTTCAAGGGAAATTTTTCCGGTTTATAACCAAAGTTTTGCAGGATTTGACGAATTTTTTTTCCCAGTTGAACGGAAATTTTTTCCGACTTGATAGAAATATTTCTTAATTAAACGGGAAATTTTCCCAATTTAACAGAAATTTGTCTCACTTGCACAGATATTTTTCCAGTTTAATAGAAAATTTTCCCAAGGGAATAGAAAATTTCTCGAATTTATTAGAAAATTCCCCCAAATAATCAATTTTTTTCCAAGCTATTAGAAACCTTTCCAAGCTAATAGAAATTTTCCAATTCATTAGTTGATTATTTCGAGAAAACCTAAACTTTATCCAACTAAACCGCAATTTCCCCCGTTTTAACCGGAATGTTTTCCGATGCAATCAAAATTTTAACGGATACGCAAATTTTGCCTTTTCCTGAACACGCGGCATCTCGGCCAATGCCATGGGAAAAAGAATGTTGAGAAAGTCATTTGATATTTTGTTTACTCGGAATCTCGCAAATATTTTCCATAAATTTTACGATTTTTCCCCCCGTAACTGAAACCATTAGCATGGAGGAATGAGAGTTTTGAGGATAATTCCTACATAAGATTGTGATACTCATCATCTTATATGGAGTAAACGGAGTCCGCTATAAAATTCAAGGAGATTCAAACAAAACAATCAAAAGAAATCTCGGATTTCCACTCGTCACACACAAGCACACAGCAATAAACGTACATAACATTATTGTAATAGGCATTTAATATCCAATGCATTACATGGTAAAGTCCCATCTCATTTACACCCTCTCTCTCTCTCTCCTAATGGTTATGAGAAAGGAATAAAATTTCGGATTCATTTTCACCATTGCATTGCATTATTGCTAGGGAAAAAAAATATGTGGCGAGGAAGAAAATTAAGCTATAATCACCGGATGCGATGACCATTATTTTTCTCCCTTTGCCCAACACTCGCAATTTCCCATGATTATGATCAAATGGGTTTCATAACGGACATGAGTAAATTTACATAAGTCAATAATTATACAAAAAAGGACTTCATAGACAGAATCCCTCGGTCGTTTGTTATGTATTCGCATGCTAAAAACTTGTAGCCATTTAACAGACTTTGAGTCTCAAGTGCATAAAAGCACACTCAAAGCCCTTGATAATGGTGAGGATGTGAAGGAGGAAATTGAAACTGTATTGTGACACTGGGGTAATATAATTACGTGTGGATGTGTATGTATATGAGGTTTTCTCTGGAATTCATGACATGTTCAAAAGTACTCAGTAATAGTGTTGGCAGTAACGGGAGAAAAATGTACATAATAGCGTAAGCGGAGTAGCCAAGCCATTACCCATCATATTCAGTTTCAATTATTGTCACGTGTCCTCTTTCCGCTTTTCTCCGCCTCATTGTGCTTGCATAAAAGTATTCTGTGGTTTTGTTCAACAATTAATACTACTGTTAGAGCGTATTATAGCGAATTAAATAATTTCCGCGTGTTAAAATATCAAAGGAGAATAATAAAAGTTTTCGAAGAATACATGAATATTTGCTGTGGGGGCGAGAAAAATCCAAACAATGCAAATTAAATAATTGGGCGAATTTTAAAACAGGTTTCCACGTTCTTCTGAAAATGTGGCTACATCTTCAATATTTGGCCAATCTTTCAAAATTTTCTGAAATTCTGAAGAAATTGCGGCCAAATCATTCGAGTTGTGCGAAAATCATTCGAATTGGGCTGAATCATTCAAAACTTTGCCCAAATCCTTCAACGTTTTGCCCAAATCGTTCAAATTTTACCCAAATCGTTCAAATTTTACCCAAATCGTTCAAATTTTGCCCAAATCGTTCAAATTTTGCCTAAATCATTCAAAATTTCCCAAATCAATCAAATTTTGACCAAATTATTCAAACTTTCTCCCAAAATTTTCAGAATTTGCCCAAATCAACCAAACTCATCCTCAAAACTTTCAAAATTTTTCAAATCCATTCAAAATTTCGACCAAAATTATCTAAATTTTATCCAAACTTAACTATGTTGGTCAAATTCCTTCAAAATCCACCAAAACGTCCAACAAAATTGGTCAAAAAATCATCAAAATTTCAATCGCACCGATTCCATATCAAAACAAAAAATAATGAACATCAATTGGCGAAAACATACATGAAAAAACCCCACCGAAATTTCCAGTGTACCAAATGTCATGCTTTTCTCACGTACACAAAATTCCAATAATCCATTTTTCAACGTCCAACCTTTTCCCAGCGTGACCATCAAATTTCATTTCAAAACAAAGGTGCATTTGCCAGCAGGTGACTTTTCCCTACGATCATTCCTCCACTCTATAAAACCACAGTAGCAAAAACCCTTCTATATTTTTGTTACCTATGAAGATCGTTCCTGTATTTTTGTTACCTATGAATATCATTCCTATAGTTTTGTTACCTACGCAAATCCTCACTACCTATAAAGTGTAACAATATCAAAAGTTTTAGCACTTCACAACCCGCGTTTCTATTTCCCCTTCCTGTACAGATATAGATATACATTTACTATATAAATTAACCTTCCCAAATAATAGTAATAATTCCCAATGCTAAAACACTATTTATTTACATACAATAATTCCTATATTAAATACACCATTACAATGTCTAGGGCTAGATCCGCAGGACCAGCCAGGACAACAAAAGGAGGAGAGCAGATTCTAACAATGCATTTTATTTTGCAATGTACATATGTACAACAGTCATTCCTATATGTATCTCTACACATAAGTTTACATATTACGTACATACGCATAGGATTTGCTTTTGTTGCAAACGCAGCAAGGTCAAAGACCTTATGCTTAGCTTGCGTCTCGGATTCATCAATGTGCACATCAAACTTTGTACACGTTAGATTATAGCAGAAGGCATTAAGGCATAAGGATAGAAGAGGAGAGTATCATCTGATATCCCATACTGTACATAAAACTGTACTTTTTTTTACATGCTAAAATTTTTTTTCTTTCTTTTTGATGAACATGCTCATTTCCCCACGACACTTTTATTCTTTTACTCCTATGCTATACAAGTGGACTGTTGGTCATTGCTAATGCTACTGCAGCAACTTCTAACCTTTTGCTCTCGTTTCGTCAAAAATGCATTATTGTCTGTCTCTGTATGTTGTATGTGACTAGATAGGGCTCTTGTACAGCTAGACACTACTATATGTGTGAATAACAAGAAATGTTGTTTTTGTTGTTGTGACGAGTTCCTTGAGCTTGGACAGTCTCAATAATTATTCTTTAATTGATATCCGCCTCTAACATATGTAATAATATGATATTGAATATTACACACGCCTTTTCCCTTCCCTGCCAGAACAACTGCTCTGGCTCTACGGGAATCTTCTAGGGGAATTCGGTCATGAATATGTAAATAAAAAATACAAGAGAAGACAGGGAATATTTATTGGACATGGTCCTGCTGGTCCGAGTGTGGATATTTACGTGTAGAGTTGAATTTTAAAAAAATTAGTTTTAGGGGTGGCTAAGCCTTTACCCTAATGAGATGACCCTGTGTAGGTCTGAACAGTGAACGCATTATTTTGAAATTGTTGTTCAGCGGGTCAATGACACTTGAATTTTGGTCCATGTAATGGGCATTATGTTTCGGAATAATTTTGGCTGCTTGAATTGGGTTTTGGCCGGTTTTTTGGAATTTTGGCGGAATTAATATGAAATTTGGCCGGTTTAACCCTAATTTTAGCTGGTTTATTTGAAATTCAGCCGGTTTATTTAAAATTTAGCCTGTTTAGTCAGAGTTTCAACCAGATTAAACCGAATTTCAGTCAGTTTAATCTCAATTTAGCCGGTTTAATCCAAATTTTGGCCGGTTTATTTTAAAATTAATCCAGTTTAATCTCAATTTAGCCGGTTTAGTCCGAATTTTGGCCGGTTTGTTTTAAAATTCATACAGTTTAATCCCAATTTAGCCGGCTTAATCCGAATTTTCACAGGTGTATTTGAAATTTCTGCCAGTTTAATCCCACTTTGGCCGGTTTAATCCAAATTTAGTCCACTTTAGATGAAATTTGGTTGGCACAATTCAATTTTTGCCGGTGTAGCGCAATTTCGACGGACGCTGGCCATTCCGAAGGAAAACAGTGCCTCTTTGAAATTTGTGAGCCGCCCATGCTAAAATATTAACTGCTCAAGCAAACTGAAATTCCACAGCCAATAAGGATCAAGCAATATTCACAAGTCATTAAGTGGCCATGTTATCTGTACTGTTTACATTTCAATGACAGTGCTTTATGCTCATCAGTAAATCAATTGACAATCAACGTGAATAATGAATCTGCCGAATATCTCATGTAGCGACAAACGTCCCATAACAAACAAAAGGATAGGTAAATGACCCAAGAATAAGTCTAAAGGTAAACAGAATTTCAAGGTTGTCACATCCCAACGTTACAAAATATCTACTACATACTGCAATGACAAAATTTCTCATTCCCATATTCCAAC
The DNA here is from genome assembly GCA_034693705.1 of Spatulosminthurus flaviceps. Lineage (NCBI taxonomy): Eukaryota > Metazoa > Arthropoda > Collembola > Symphypleona > Sminthuridae > Spatulosminthurus > Spatulosminthurus flaviceps. Next base: position 33,441 of record JAQFXU010000133.1, on the reverse strand, counting down.
CTTACAAAAGCCTATTACAACAACATGGTAACATTTCCTATATAAGCTTGAGTCCTAAAATGGCCAACTCCAACTCTCTCATCCCTCGTCCCATGTACATTTCTACAGATACGCCCAAAATGGCATAATTAGTCAAGCCCAAGAGTCCATTTATGACTCTTACTGTTCCAGAGAATCTTATGAGAAAATGATAAGAAAACTCAATATCATCTTAAATATTAGTAAGATTTCAATCCTATACGCAGGCACATCCTTGAGAGTAAATTAATTACCGTGCTCACTCACGGTCAAATCCTTGGCATTGCCAAACTCACACTACCACGTACGTACTTTTATCTTCCCTTTACATGCAAATCTCTAGTAATAATGGTCAAAGTGAATTTACTTTCAATGTCAAGTACACATCTACATAATAATAAAGTTGGAAATGCCGTTTTGGCAATTTCAACAAAACACCATCCAAAAAACTGGCTATGGTTTGATAAGCTCCGCTCTTTATTACCTTCCCAAATCTCATAGTAGCATTTCCCTTCAGAGCCTTCCTATACATAACAATGCATTAATGTTATGTATGTAGGTGTGGGCACAGTATGTGTGTGAGTGGAAGGCTCTCAAGAATGTAATAATCTTACCAAGCTAGCTTTATTTCATTCAATGCAATTCACACACACACACACACAAACTCACACACAACAATAATCATCCCAAAGAAGACGAACTGGGTCAGGCCAGTTCAACGAACTTTTCAAAAAATTTACCATGTAGTATTTTACTACACATTATTGCCGGCAACACTTGTGCTTCCTTTATGCTTTATGGCCTTGGTGGTATAAGATTTTTACCGGTAAGAAAATCCTTTTCTTATGGATTTCAGCACTACTGTCAATTTGTATGGTAACATTCTTGACAGCTAACTTGCATATTTTTAACGTTACTCTCAAAATTTCTTACAAGATTTTTTTAGCGTCTTGAAAAATTGTTCTCATATTTTTTTAGCACCGTGCTAAAATGTCATTTGCCAAGGTACTAAAAAACACAGATGTTTGATCAAAGTGAGAAAATGGGGAAATGTGGTAAATTTTTAGTACACAAATTTCCTCAAAATTTACTCCAGTGTGATTTCGTTAAATTTTATAATTTTCAGTTATTTTTACCTGGAAGGAAGATGAAGACACGGCGTTAGCGAAGAATCCTCCAGATGACCAAAACTGGGAGGTCTCCATGTCCTATAGGAAAATAAATAAAAATCACATTATTATTTCTTTATAGAAAATATTACATGCTAAAAAAGGTATAGCGGTATAACTCATGGGAATTTCCTACCTCCGCTATTATTATTATTATACTCACTATTACTGTTACAATATATAAATTACCACTAGAAAAATTTGTATCCGTCTAAAAATTGTTGTCAGCTAAAATAGTAGAGGAAGAGAGAGAGAGAGAGAGAAAGAATGAAAAGCAACAGTATATTTTCCCCTCAACTTCCTCCCCATTATATAACATTGTATAATAGTTCTAGAGGCATTGGGACATGTGCTGTACTTGAGTAAAAAGAATTAACATGTGTAACACAGCTCAAAAAATTCTACAAAGAATGACAGTGTAGAAAATTGAGTAAAAAAAAATTTACAGTTGGGAAGAAAGGAGAGAGAGAGAGAGAGAAAAAGAAAAAGAAACGGGACTATTATTTCTCCGTTCTTTCTATACACTTCAAACGTAACTACTAACATTCATTTTTCAAGCCTTTATTTATCATTATAATGTGATGATGCTTTTAGCATAGCTGTACTCTTCTTCAACAATCTGTAGACATTGCCCGTTAAATTGGAGGTAAATTTTCCCTTTGTTCCTCACGCACACTTTGTTGCTATTCTTCTGCTAAAAAATCTTTTCCTTCCAAAACAAACTTTTTCCACTTTTTAGCATTATTACACTCAATTAGTCATTAAAATTTTGACCACTTCCAAATTTCCTTTAATTTCCTATGTACTTTAAATTTCTAAAATTTCAATAAAAACTTCGCTCCTTCCAAAATCTCATAGTATTTTCCACATTGGTGTAAATCACGGAAATCTATCGCTCGTTCTAGACAAATTTTACTACTGAAATTTTCACATTTTGCTGGCACAAAAAATTTTTTGGCAAATTTATTAAATTTTGCTCCAACAATTCCATCAAAACCCACTCCAAAATTTGTAAAATTACACATTGGTCAAAACCCGCGAAATTTCGGACTTTTAACTTTAAAACGTTTTTTTAAATTTGCACCCTTCAAATCCAAGTTTAAAATATTTAATGACAATTTCAGCGCCAAAATCACCTACAATTACACATTGGTCCAGAGCAGGAAAAATTCGGACTTTATAAGACTCACCACTTTTAGCATGGAAATTTTCACATTTCATAAAAATAAAAATCCTTCCATAAGAAAAGCATTGGTAGCTCATCCATACATAATCACAGTTACTCTACTGTGTAGGGGAACATTATGTATTTACATAGCGGTGCTACTTAACATGGGAGAATCTGCATGCGAAAATACCTTCCTTTTTTTCTCCCAGCCAAACTCAACGTGAACATAAGCGGTCAATGGCCAAAAGAAAAACGCACCTCTCCACGATCTGTGTCTGCCCGTCTACGCCATGCTTTTTTACTATGCATTAATACACAGAGACAAAACGCAAACTCCCTTTAATATATCGCTACATACAAAGGATGAAACTATATTTTTTCCCATTCAAAACCCTGACTTATATTTACAAGTACCTAAGAGAATCATTGAAACTTTTCCTTTATAACATGTTATATATCTTTTCCCTACTACTACGAGCCATGCAATCCAAAACACTTGTAGTCAAACATTGCACATATAAACACGTCTATTAACAAAAGAATCAACCACACAAAGTCCCGTCTGGGAATTTCTTTCTCTCTCCCTCACTGAAACGCACTATTAATCTGACGTTATCTTTCCTATTCACTCCACGCATCACCGTAGGAATAAGATTTTCAAACCCTAGCAGAAAAACGTTTTGCAAAAAAAAATCTTTTTTTTTATCATATGTGGTCGAGAAAATTTATATAGTGATTTCATCACAACTTTTGCTGGACGTGACTCATGTTCAGTCAATTTTTCTATATCAGTTTTCATGACTTACGTAATATTTTTCGTAGGGCATTTTTTCTTCCCTTCTTTCCCATACTCTCGTGCCCATAAAGCTCAAATTCACGGATCGTGCTATAAATTCATGACTTAATCACAACAAAAACCTACCCATTATTTACAAACAAGTATATGCTCAAATATCAGCCGGGGAGAAGGAAATATTCCTTTGAGACAATGCAACGTCCTTTTTATTTATTTATTTCCATCCTTTTTTCTAACTTCAAAATTTGAACATTAAATGAATAAAATTCAACATTGAATTGGTTAAAATTTTGGCTGTATCGGTAAAAAATAGGGTGGTCAAAGGGAGCGAAATGCCCAAAATACTTGTTACAATGCCTACAATGCTGGTCAAGTCGACCAAAATGTTGGGCACAACACGGGACAAAATGCAATTCAAAATGACCAAAATACTGGTTAAAATAGGGAAAATGCGGGTCAAAATGGTCAAAAATTGATCAAAATTGTGGCTAAAAGAAAATTGGTCAAAAAGGCCAAAACACTGATCAAAACTCTGGCAAAAAAGGGCAAAATATTGGTCAAAGTCGTGAAAATACTGGACAAAAAATCCAAAATGACGGTCAAAGTGGTCAAAATATCAAAATACTCATCAAAATACTGGTCAAAAGGCCAAAATATTGGTCAGAGTGGTAAAAATGCTGGAAAAATCCAAAATGACGGTCAAAGTGGTCAAAAAGGCCAAAATATTGGTCAAAGTGGTCAAAATTTTGACCAATCCGCCACTTGCTTGAGTAAGAGAAAATCTGGACGGGAAATTAAAAGTATTGGAAAATAAAGGGTAAAACTCATTTGAATAATAGGCAAATGACCGTTAATGGACAAGGGGCAATGGTGTGTGTGTGTGTGTTGAAACACCTAAAGAAAATGCAGACAAACACACGCCTCTTATTTACTAAACCACATTATTAGGAAGGAGTGTTGAGCCTCGGAGCAGAATTATTATAACTATGAATCCGCTTGGAAAAAAAACTTACAGACATTTTCCAAGCATACACACGTCCATTTATTATTTTCTACTAAATATCAATCATCAACGTTTGAACATTCAATACATACGTATATTTTGCTCTAAGAGCTTTGAAAGCAAGTCTGGTATTATTGTCCGTATATTATTTATACATTGAAGACGAGTCAAATTAAAGTTCAAGTGCATCTTCTACTAAAATAGTGTACATGTAAATTTCAAGGTATGGGAAACACTTTTCCTACTACATAACACATCGCCTTATGATTTATGAGTGGGTATAAATTTAGAGGTTGTGGTGTATAGAAAGAATACTCAAGGGAAATACATAATATTCTGGGAGAACATGTGTTTATACGCTTTACCTTTTCACTCTTAAATCATTTAATCTCTAATGGCCACTCTTGCAAAAACTGACAAGGCGCTTGCAAATTTAAATGTTATTATTATGCTCAAACCTAAAAATTCTATCCGCATTTATCTCTCTCGCCTACGCTTGAATTTTTTCCAGCACGTTCACCTTTTTTACTTTAGGCAATCCTTAAGCAAGTTATTATACTGGTGAAGAGTCTACATTGTCTTTACTTGCATTTTTACAGCGTTTGCCACTTTTTCATATAGAAAATATGGTGCAAAAATTTATACGTTGAGATTTATTTTCCAATCGCCTAATTGTCATTCACTTTGTCCAATATTCAGTTTTTATCATCCCAATTGGAATTTTCAACGTCCAAAATGTAATTTGTCATTTGGGAAAGGGAAAATATCATTTTCATCGGAAAAAAGGTCCTTTGAGTCTAGAAAATTCCCTTTGCATGGAAAAATATCATTTGCATCGGAAAAATGTCCTTTGTGTGGAAAAATGCCATTTGCATCGGGAAAATGTACCTTTCGTCTGAAAAAGGCCCTTTGCATAGGAATAACGTCATTTAGCAATGAAAAAATGTCGTTTGCAACGTAAAAATGAAATTTGCAACGAAAATCTGTCATTTTCAACAAAAAAATAACATTTACAACGAAAAAATAACATTTGCAAGAAAACCCACGTTTGCGAAAAACTAACATTTTCAGCGAAAAAATGTCATTTACAACAAAAAGAATTAACTCGCATCAGAAAAATATTATTTTCCTCGAAAAAATATCATTTGCAACGAAAAACTGTCACCTCCATCGAAAAAACCACATTTCCATTGAAAAATATCCCTTGCTTTCGAAAAATGTCATTTCCATCGAAAAATCCCCCTTTTCCACCAAAACATTCCCATTTATTTGCATCCTGTAAATAATACAGAAAAATTTCCAAAATTTTCCCAAGCTTGAATTCCCCAAAATTCCAAATTTTCTTCCCTTGTCATTTCCCACCAAAATCCATCCCCCATAGTGAAAGGTCAAGAACAATTTTGCTCTCCACTCCCATTTACTCCCATAACAAAATATAACATCCCTCCTTGAACCACCTGCCCCTAAAATTTTACTATGACACAGTGCGGTAAGAAAAAAAAGGCTTAAATCTCCACACACATTTCCTTCTATACCTTCTGTAGCAATCAAACCTTCCTTAAATCTCAACTCATCCTCATAACCGTACAAATCCCTATCATTCTTTCGTCTTATACTAACAAAAGGGAAGATGGAAAAAATAACCCTTTGAAATTTCCTATACACATATTACACATACATAGCCCCCGGCTATAAATGTAGGGTACATTGAACGTGCATATGTTAAATCCCAGCTGTGAACACTTGAGAGATGATAGGTTCGAAGAAAACCAGCTTTTTACTATGGGATTTTATAGTGTGTGTGTGTGTGTGTGTGTGTGTGTCTCTCTCTCTCTGAGTGAGTAGAGAGGAATTGGAATGAAGGGAAAAAAAGAAGTTGCGTTCGTTCGCGTACCTCCCAAAGCTTTGGATTACATTGCATAACGGGACTCCTCGTCTGCCTAGAGGTTACCTAACTGTTCATCTCCACATTACTCTATGTTCTTCTCTGTAAAAGCATCTTCTTGTGTGTGTGAGTGATAAGCACCAGACACACTAGTTTTCATTGTAGAAAATGTGTGTGTGTAGTTTTCTATATGAGAATTTTTTCTCATCCCTATGCATTTTTCTAAGTAGTAAGCCCCTGTGCTATAGGATTGCGTACAGTTATGATCTAAACAAATCGTCAGGTGAAAACTTGTCCATTCAATAAAAACTCCCTTTTTTATGATCATGCTATATAGCGTAGTAGAGGCAAAGCTGGATTAAAGGTAGGAAATTAACGGTGGATACATACGCTTTTACGTATCAAGTTTCCTCTGCATATGTAAATGTGTGTTTTATGTGTGGGAGTTATTTTAGCACTATTTTTGCATTTTCTTTTACGGGCTGTTTTATGGATATTTCTATGTATAGAAAAATATAGGTGGATATTTTTAATGTTTTTATTACAATTGGGGAGGAAGATCTTGTGCGTAAGTTGTTGAGTTGTTTAGTATAGGAATATTTTTTTAGGGGGGAGATGGGAAAATTTAATAATTTATCGGAATTAGAAGGTTTCTTGTGAGATTGCACATATGAGTGTTTTTGAGGAAATTTTCGGAAGCCTTGGAAATGAGATTTTTCTGTTTGAATTATTTCCGTGTGGAATTTTTGAGGTTCGGAGTGTAAATTTTTCAGGATAAATTCAATTTTGGGGAAGATTTGAACAAATTGTTTGGTAATTTTTTTGGCAAAGCGTGAAAGGAATTTCATCCAGAATATCCAAGAATTCTGACAAAAATTTGATCATTTTGTGCTTTAAATATGAAAACCTTTTTGGGGGAATTTTTAAGGATTTTTATAACCTTAAAGGGATTTTGACCGAAATTTTGAAGGACTTGGACGAAATTTCCAAGATATGATTAATTTTGATTGATGTGAAAGGCTTTGCATCAAAATTTGAGACTTTTTAACCTAATGTGAACGAATTTGACCAAACTTGAATGAATTTGACCAAATTTGAACGTAATTGACCAAATTCCAACAAATTTGACCAAAGTTGAACGAATTTGACAAAATTGCTGAGGAAAACACTGAAAATCTGAAAACGTTTTCCCGCCCAAAAGATAATATTTGGGTGGAACAAGCCCTAAAGTTAAGGTCTCGTTTAAAAAATTCCATTAACGTGCATTATAAAAAAAACTGTCACGTCACACACTATTTAAATCCCACACATGTTAAATAAAGATATTTTCGAGGCACACGAAGATATTAATATACGCGGGATAATTTGATACAATAAAACCTTTCAAATTTCCATCCCAATTCCTTGATTATCTTGTCATGTCATTTTGTTCCAGATGTGTCATGAGAATTTCATTTCTTAACTGTTGTATAAAAGCGTGGGCAATTTTCTACTTGAATTACACTCAATATTTCCTCTCCTCTTGGAGACCTTAAAGACGCATATGCGTGTCCGGGAAGACAAATCCCTAAAAAATCTGTTCTACTTTTAGAAGTAGGACCGATGAGATTGAGGAGAAAAAAACACAGGTAATTTCTCTCAGAGATTCCCATGCTATATAGGGGAGCTTGCATATGTATTGGGTGAGAGTAAGAAAAGTATCTTTGGATGGAAATAATTTCCCAGTTTTTTTCCTACCCTCGAGCTCTATAAGATCTCAACCTTACTTAATAATACGGTTTTCCTTAGCCCAATCCCACACATGTAACAAAAGACCAGCGCAACTGTTCTTCTCTTCGGAATCACAAGGAAAAGTTTTCCATTTGACCGAGTTTACTATACGCACACACACACACATACACAGCACGTAGAGAGATGAGTATCCCTGGAACCTTCGCTTCCTTAAGATTTCTAACGGGTCTTTCATAGTTTCACCTTGTGTTTACATTTTTTTCATCTTCTGCTCGCTAGACCTTTGCATGTGAAGCCTGGGAGGAATCACACGGATCCGTTGTTATTTTAAGGACTCCCTTTTTGAGGGTACCCTTTCATCAATCCAATCTTTCTCTATTCTTTCGAGTACCGTTTAATTTAACCTAAAGGTTTGGATTTAATTCTTTCATACTCAAAGACGTATTTTGAGGGATTGACAGCCCAAAAATAGCGTGTGAGGATTTTCTTATGTTTCTTCTTGGAGGAGTGAGTGTCTATACACGCAAATATATTCATTTTTTTCTATGTGGTAGGTCATTTATTAGAGAAATTCCTCTACTATTGATATTTTTTCAAAATAGAAAATTTTCTTGGATTTCGGACGTCAGGTCTGAGAATTCAATTGAGGATTGACCAATCATACCGGGGGTGTTAGGTGAGAATTTAATTCGGGCAAGAGAAACAAAATTTTGATTGAGCTGGGTCATGTTTAGACGAATTACATGGAAATTTGAACGGTCAAATTGACCAAAAATTTCACCAAATTGAGAGAAAATTGAGCAAAATTTGACCCCATGTTTTACCAATTTGAGAAAAGTTTTACCTATTTGACAGACTATTTGCCCAATTGGACCCAAAATCTGAGCATTTTGAAAATTTAGCCGAGGTAACCCAAATGTTGTTTGACAAATTTTTTATCGGTTTGAGAGGAAATTCGCCCAATTTTACCCAAATTCACATCATTTCCCCAACAAATTGCCCAATTCCACCAAAATTTTACCACTCGCTGAAAATTTGACAAAATCCTAATCCTTTGGAACGAAATTTTCCCAAAAGTGCTGAATCATGGAGCACAAAAAATTTAGACGGATTTGATGAAAACTGTTTTAACAAAATCCATCGCCCAATTTTCTACCAAAATTTTGCCCAAAATAACCTTTCTCCCCATATTTTTACATAGATGTCCGCGACCAATTCACTTTGAAATTTCGACGCAAACAGTTCCTTTCAAATTGTACTAATGAACTTACAAAATCCCATCTAACATTACAACAATTCCAAAAAAAATTTGGAAGAGTTGGAAAAAAAAGTGCTCCGACTCAGTAAGAAAAAATAAATTTACCAAAAGTACCAACTCTCAGAGAATCCATGCTCTTCCAACAAGATCATTTCCGATGACAACAGATTATAATGACAGTGGCAAAAATCCCCCAATGTTCTCATATACTTTCAATCTTATCAAATATCATCCCTGTGCACTGAGTCATTGCTCAAAATGTACATTCAAGGAAAAAATTACCCTTGAGGCTAATTACTAGCAAAGACACCATAATTGCCCCTATATCTTATACATAGGAAATACCTACGAGCTAAAAATAGCAAAAATAGCACTAGATTTTTTAGCACTGAAACTTTTCTTACAATGTTTTCGACGTATACACTTTTCCCATATCCTTTAGTATGTACATATGGAACTGCGAGCAGAAAAAAGGAAGTAAGAAAATTCCTATCATTTCCTCCCTATAAAATAATTATGTAACGTGTATTTGTGAGTGATAAAAGTCTATGACGTTTTCACAACAGTTACCTTTCCAATTCCATACAACCACCCAATTTGGATTCATAACGCTTCCTATACACATCCCTCCACTACTACTATAATCCCATCCTATTCCTATACGTTAGACTACATAGGAAAAGCAAGTAGTAGTGGCAGTATAGCAGTAGCGCATCCGACCATGCATGCTCTTCACGTACAGTCAAGTGTCATTCACACTACAATTTATATAAACCTTGTCTTTATATTTTTTTATTGTTATTATTATACTCTTGTATAGTTCCAGTCATACGGATCAACAATGCTTTATCATCATCATCATCATCATCATGTAACAATAATAATAATAGCCAACGTCAAAATAACACAAATTGTATTTTTAGGTGTGCAATTCATTTAAAGCTTCTTTTCTACGTACCATAGCGCGGTTGGCAATACTGGGCTGGAATGCATTTATACAGGGGATTTTGTATCTAAACTATTACATTAACTTTTGACACTTTTATGGAGGAAATTTGACGGTATGTCATTATTATGTCACTTAGGTGGATTTTAAAGGATTGCGATGCGATGAACAAATTTCCAACGGAGGAATTTGAATTTTTGCTTGTAAGAGGGAAATGTTATGGGAAATGTTGACCGAGGATAACAAAATTGGGACAGATTTAACCTAAATTTTGAGAAATTTTGACAAACTTGACCAAAATTATGCCAACATTTTGACAAATTTGGCCAAAATTTAACAAATTTAACCAAAATTTCTTCTAATGTAACCAAATTTTACAAAGTTGGTCAAAATTTTAACACCGTGATCAAAATTTTGACAAATTTGCCCAAAATTTCTAATGTGACCAAATGATTAGCAAAGTTGACCAAAGTTTTGCCCCCAACAATGTCACTGAATATATTTTAGCTTCTCCGAAATTTCCACTCATACAAAAAGACATTCATATATTCTACAATGGAATGGAAAGGTATGAAAAACACGGAAGTAACAAAACATTGTTGAAGTTCAAATTAGTCACATTATTTTCGTAATAACAGCTTACTGTGTGTGTGTGTGTCTCCACATCAAGATATATGCTCCTTGCATAATAATAATAACCAGTAAAAATTAGTATGATGTAGCATACACGCATATATAGAGATGCCATTCACATTATTATCAAAGCACTTGACACCAGTTTATTGTTACAAAGGCATAGGGAAAATGACACACACGGAAACCTCCTTATGAGAAAGTGACACAGACCTTGTAGACACTCACAGTTAGAGCCCCCCTCCAAATTGACTTTACTTTTTCACTCGCCTAAGACCCTAAGAAATCTCTCATACTATATGTGGAAGAGATACACAAAATATTATATGAGCAAAAATTTTTCACACGTACATCCATCAGCCCTTGCTGTCCTAGAACTCTGTGAAAAATACCTTTATCTACATACGAGCAATAATATGACTAATCTCTCAATTCGTTCCACTCCCCCCGAAAATAATAATATTCCTCTTCTATGTATTCATTCCTAACGGGATTCTCTCTCACCGGGCCCTTTCCATATAGACCTGTACAATAGTAATTCGTCAAGAGTCAAGAATTAAGAGTGGAGGAGCCAATCTGTTAGCTTACTTTTAACAAACATGCATAAATCACCGTAAATTTATACTCCTGAGTCAACTTCCCTCTGCAAAACTTCTAACCAACAATTATTATTTTTGTACATACGAAAAAAAAAGTACACTATTTTAGCACTTTTCTCAAACTGTTAATTTCCATTGGTTTTAGTAGCACATAGCCCAGAGCCACTGGGCCAGCTATTTGCACTACTGTAAGAACAAATACTATTTACTCTCCTCAGTATTACTTTATCAATGTTTTTTCTACACTGCTATTAATTATTCCACGAAATTTCGGACCTCCTTTTCACCAATTAATAGGAAGGAAACATTTCTAATGACTCGTGCTAAAATATCTACAATTTTGTTACCCTTGCTAAAATTATGAAGATTTTCTCACCCATACTAAAATTTTAAAAATTTTCTCACCCGTACTAAAATTTTAAACATTTTCTCATCCGAGCTTAAATTTTGAGTTTTCTCACCCGTCCTAAAATTACCAAAGTTTTCTCATCCGTTCTAAAATTTGGGAATAATACGTTCTCATCCCTACTAAAATTTTGACAATTTTCTCATCTTTGCAAAAAATTTCCAACATTTTCTCACCTTTACAAAAAATTTCCAACATTTTCTTACCCGAGCGAAAATTACCAATATTTTCTCGCCCGTCCTATATAAATTTACCAACATTTTCTCACCGGTGCTAAAATTATGTAACATGATAAAAAAATGTCACCTGCTTTTTCTCATAATATTGTCTATTCTCCCCCTATTAAATCCTTCCAAACAAAAATAGCCTCATAATTTCCAATAATAAAACAAAGCCATTAATAATCCCAGCTTCCCTAATTTCCAACCCTTCTAAAAATCCTCATGCTCAACTGTGTATCTTTTAGTACCGTTGCTCACTATGTACTTCTCTCAATGCGTACTTTGTGTAACTTCACACAATAATAACATCACCTGCTCTTATACATTTTGAACACCGAGAAGAATTGACGGTGTGATGACTCCTCAAAAAAACGGCTTTTATTTATGTCTAACATTCTCAACGGCTCCATTCTTCTCAACCAATACACTCACAATTTCCTATACAAATGCAGCCATATGCGTATAATAGTAGCTAAAATCATCATGATTTTTACACACACATTTTACCCTAAGCACACACGCTATACTAAACATCACAGTTTTCAAGTGTAACAGTGAATGTTTTTAGCATGTGAGAAAAAAAGCTATGAACCAATATGTACAATGCAAATTGCATGTTCAAATCCTATGCGTAAATTTTACCGTAATCCTTTGTCATATGGCAGAGATTGGGGGAAAATCACCAATCCATATAACATTGCCTAGCCTACAGCATAGGAATGTAACATTGCCTATCCTACAGCATAGGAATATAACATTGCCTATCCTACAGCATAGGAATGAATTTCCTATCTACTTTTAGCACTGTACTTTTCGTCCCTATAGGAATTGATTCCTTTCACAGTTCCTTGCACATTACATATATAGTTTTAGCACTATATTTCCCCTATACTTTACCATGGTAAATTCCTATAATGTTAAATTATTAATACAAATTTTTTTTCGAGGTGATAAACCTACATGTATAAGATTATACATTATTTGTATTACATTGCACAAGTTGTATGTCAACGTAAGACGAGTCGTCATTGGCTGTGAGGAGGAAACTAGAACGGAGGAAAGAGTGCGTAGAGAGAGGATGAATGTGCGTGAACATTGAGTGAGTGAGATGAAGAGGTAAATTGCCATGGGAACTCTTCTCTCTCTCTCTCTCTCCGATCTTAAGTCATCTTCTACGCACTTATTTTTCTTCCTCCTTCTTCTTTAGCTTCTATACGCACTGGGCCAGAGCAACCTTACATGCGTAATATCAGATGAAAAAAGATAGAGTTGCAAAAAATTTAGCCTTCATGTATTCATTAGTACACAAACTATATGGGATGACCTTATGTCTTTTTTCTTGTATGTATTAAATTCCATTTACCTTCCTCCAGTATTTTTTCTCCACTATAGGAAAAGCCCTACGTTTGAATGATGATAAAGAAAATTTGATTGGGAAATTCCCTTAAAAAAGACCTGGAGCAATTTTTCTAGTCTGTAAAAAAACCTATAAGTCTACATACATTCGGCGTTCACAAAAAGAAGAAGAAGAAGAAGGGAAATCCTTTTCTTAGAAAGAAAAGTCCCGTGGGCAGAAAAATAATTCCCTGCTTTAAACATAGGAAAATGGACGAGATGCTGGGGTAGGAATAATTATCACTGGAAAAAATTATAATCCGACTGGAAAATGATAGACTTTGACGCCGAACAAATATTTTAGTAAAATAAATTTAAATGTGTACGTGAAGGATAAGTGCGTTATTGAGGGTGCGTGTACTCCAATTTGAAATCCTTAGCCGAACTAAAGCCGGCGAGTTTTTCTCAAGTCCATGTTATGTAATATTTTGACCTCATTAGAGTCCTTTGACCTGTTCGAAAGATATGGGTAACAAAATTAAAGGGATTTTTTTAAAATAACAAAATTTTGACAGGTTAATAAAATATGGTCAAAATCGTAAGGGGGAAAATCCACCGAAAAATCATATTACAAAGTGTCTGTGACAACCGAGTAACGGGACAAAAATACACTAAAATCATATGAGAAAAATCCGCGAAAAAATCCTCTGACAAAAATACACTAATGAAAATCAAATGAGAAAAATACGCCAAAGTAAGTCCAAGCGACAAAAATACACGTAAATTCATGGAAGAAAAATGCATTGAAATTCAAATAACAAAAACACACGTAAATTCATGCAAGAGAAAAGCAATGAAGTTCAAGTGACAAAAATACACGTAAATTCATGCAAGAAAAATACATGAAAAATCAAGTGACAAAAATACACGTAAATTCATACAGAGGAGAAAAATAAAGACGGAAATGCTACAAATAACATTGAAGGTCTGTGTGCATAACCATCCTTGGCCCTTTCCCATAGGGAAATATGTATTTTGACCTTTAATCCCTCACATAGGGCCGAGCCTATGTGAGCAGAGATGAGCTATTTACAATACATTGTAATATTCCTTTTAAGCCTAAGAAAGTGGAAGTACCTTTTATATTTCTCATCTCCTCCACCTTTTCAAGTGCCGTTACTTTTTTCCTCCCCCCTTATATGTTAAACTATACAAATTCTTATACATATTTAAGCACGCTATTTACAGCCCTTTATCTCCACGCACTACCTTTATTTTTCTCTACGTATTTCCACACCGAAAAAAAAATCTTCCTCCCTTTAGGATCATCTCAAAAGATGAATAAATAAATTCCTCGGAATTTTTTCTCCGCATTTTTCAAAAAAATCCTTGGAAGAATTCATTTGAAAGTTTAATCTAGCGAAAATTATAGAAAATCGCATTGGACATGTTCAAGAATACGCTTAGAAATGTAAATAACCTTACACCTTGAAAAATTCACCTTGGCAATGGCCCTGGCAATGACAATGGCATTGCTATATATTGCCTTTAACGCATTGAAAACAACGAGTCTCATCATTGAAAACAAAATCCCTTTCCAGAATCAGCCAACTCTGTGTGCGTCTGACATTGAAGGAAATTTTATTTATCATGAAAATTAATGGGTCGACAGGAGTACAAAGTTGAATAATTTTTGTGAAAAAAATGAAACAACTTTCAATTAATTCCCATGCATTTCCATTACGTTTTAACAATTGTCCTTGGTAATTTTCATCATTTAATTTCCCTTGAGATTGATCAAATGCTGGAAATTTGTTTGCAAAAAACATATTTATTAAGGAAAATTCTCACATTTTATGGAGCACCAGTAAGACAATATTTTATCCAGAACTTGCAGAGGGAGGGAAAGAGAGAGAGAAATTCATCCGAGATTTTCCCAGCTATTGGAAAATGCATTTTTTCCTTGCAAATATTTTCCGACCCATTAACCCCCACAGTAACAAAAGTAAAGTGTAGTTAAGGAGGGAGCAAATTTTCCAGCAATTAAAAATTGTTGTAAATAATACGTATAGGAAAATTATCGAGAAAATATAAAGGGAAGACTTGGTAATGATTTGCAAGCTTTTATTCACTTGGAAAATTATGGAGAAATTACAGGGAAAATCTTGGTTAAAATTTGCAAGCTTTTTTGGAAAATTGTACGCAGAAAATTTATTGAGAAAATACAAGGAAAATGTCTGTGAAAATTTGCAAGAATTTTTTAACACTTTGAAAATTTTCCTTTCCTCCTTCAGAAAATTTATTTACAAAGAAAATAATAGAAAAATATGTCCATTTAGGCAATAATCTATATTTTCCTCCATTACATTGTATTCTTTACCATGGAAGGATTTTTACCTTGAAATTTTTGCAAGCCTTTGAAGTTTATTTCTTTTGTGAGGAAATTTATTCTTCCGCACATATTTGTTATTGGAGGAAAATGTTTCTATTTTTCGCCTCTGAGTCAAATGGAGACTCACTTTTCAGTGAATCAACATCCAAGTGTGAATTAATAGGGTGAAAAAAATTTATTATTCCGATGCAAATTTTTTTTCAACCCTTTTGTATACATGAAGAGTATATGTATAGGGAAAAATTATAAGGGTAATGCAATTATTATGTTGAGCAGCACATTGTATATAATTTCTTGAATGACTTTCCTGGTTTGGGAAAATAAAAAAGATTTTCTATGTGCTTGTGTATGTTTGCATAGAATTATTTAGCTAGAGGCAATTATTACGTAGTAATGGCCATGACTCCAGTGTGGGTCGGTCAAATTGCACAATTTCTCCCTTTCCAAATGGAACATTTTCCCCGTGTGTGTTTGTGTGTGCTATTTCATATTATTGCAATAATTCCCCTTTAATTATCCTGAGAATCCTGACAAGAGTGGGTTAGTGTAGTGAGACTGGAGCTATAGGCCTCTGTATTTCAAGGCTGTGGAAATATCATAGGCTAGAGAGTCAGTCTATACATGTTAAATTAGGTTAAGCCATGAGGATGCATATTTTTACCCTATTATTTTACATATGAGTTTTGTTCCAGAGAGGAAAAGTGCAATGGTTGAGCCTGTCTTTTCTTTTATACTTTCTCACGTGGATTCCAGGTGATTTTGAGTTATTACGCTAAAAGTTTTTTCATTGGACATTTTCCATTTCAACTTTCCTACTTCCCTGCTCTTTTCCTATTATTATTATTATGATTATTTTTGTTACGTAGTTAAAATGGGGATTAAATCTGCAGGGCTGATACGTTGCAGGGAACTGAATTATTATCAATTACAATAGGGAAATAACATTTAAGAGGGAAAATGTCAGATTTTATGAGGAATTCCCACTCAAGTTTTTTCTGATATCAAGAATCTGTCTGGTTTGAGGAGGAAATTCTGGGGTAGTCTGGGGAGATTTGAAAAAATTTCTGGAAAATTTTTCATGCAAGGTTTCATAAAGCTGCGACGTAGGGACGTTCAGCAGGGATTGGTCAAAATGAAAGGTTACATTTTGTCAAAATTTCTGTTGTAGTAACTTCCAAAAAATCGGGTAAAATTTTCTTTCCAAAGTTCTCAAATTCAAGCACATGATATTAAACAGCTGGATAAGATTAAAAGCTGGATAAATTTTGGGAACTTCCTTCAAAATTAGGCTAGAAATTTACTCAAATATGGGAAATGTGTCCAAACCTGTTGACAAATTTCCTGAATTTGGTCAATTCTGGGTAAAATCCTCAATTTTACCCAAATCAGTCCACATCTTGGAAAATCATTCCAAAGTTTTCCAATGCCCTTGTAAGCTTCAAATTTTTACAAAAATTTGCCCAAATATGTTCACATTTTGGAAAATTGGTCCAAAATTTTAGTACGTTAACATTTTGGTAATTTCTCTCAAGATCTTCCTCAAGCCGGTCAATATTTCTCTAGATAAACCCCTCAAAAATTACTACACGCACATTCTCATTTAACCGGTAAAGCCCTCCCTCCACCTCTCCACAAACACTCCACCTAATTTCCCTACTATTCCTCAACAGAAAAATATCCCCAAAAATCTTTCTATCAGTTCTTACAAAAAAATTACCAAAAAATTTTTTTCTTACCTTCAAAGCAACATCTAAAAAAATCCAATATTTTTCCAACTTGAACAAAATATTTCTCTCCCAACAAAAGTAAAAATCCTTGCTCTTCTATAGTCTTTTCAAGAATTCCTTATTTAAACTTCACAGTGTTATCACCGCGTCCAACTAAAATTATTATCCTCTCCGCTCAATATTAAATATTGTCACAAAAAATTATTCTCACAAAAAAATTCTCAGGTTCACTTTTTTCTCCCAAACGTTTTAGCACTTGTTGATTTCTCTCTCCACGTGGTTACCGTCCCCGGGTATTATTACACTTGCACTATTTTCACACCAAAGTATGTACGTTCCTTGCAATTTACAACCAAAAAACACATTTAAAAATAAAGGGGGAAAATTCACTAAAAATCCTCAAGATTTTAAATGAACAGGTGAGATTTTATGGGTATGTGTATCTTGACGTGTGTGTGTGTGTGTGTGGTAATAAGGAAGCGTAGGATGATTGTCGAGTGTGGAATGTTTGAGTGTTACCTCATCGGCAGTAACCAAGAGAATGCTGAATGTTAAGGTTAGGGACATTCGCTCACTCAAAAACTCACTCACTCTCCTCTACACGTAAACTTTTCTCATAGAGCAGAATCTCTCTCTCTCTCTCCCACCTTCCCCACGTTATTATACGTTTATACGCGCAACCACTCAACTGAGAGTGAGTACAGTTTTCTTCCTATACTTACAACCCTGTACGTACATATTGTTGAGCCTTGAGGATTTTTCTCTCTCTCTCTCTCTCACTCTGTACCGTATATTGAACCTGGCTTAACATTTTTACAGTAGGTAGGACAGGAGGTATGGGCTAGCCCTTCTTCTTCTTCTTCTTCTTTTTAGTGTATATGGAAGGAGCCCCTAGGAAAATAAGCAGTCTCATCATTATGAGAGGATGATGAGAGAGAGAGAGAAAAGTGCAGTTACATTACACGTTATCTTTCAATCCTTTTTTCCTCTCAGTCTTCTTCATCAAATCTTACATTGAATCTTTTCTCTCATTCATTTTTCTTTAATAATCATCATTCTTTTCCTACATGTTTCTACTTTGTACAAAGTATAGTTAGTAGATAGACTGTTTAGGCTATGGAGATTTGAGCACAACAGTTAACTTGAACAATGAACTTTCTTTGGGCAATTGCTCATACTATTTTTTTTCCTATGTCTGCAAAGTAGTAATAGTAGTTTTTTTTGTTGGAAGTCGGTAGACTTTTAATGGGGGATTTTTATCGCATTTTATTAATTAGTGTGTGTGTGTGTGTGTGTGTGTGTGTGTGTGTGTGTATGGTGTTGAAAGAAAAGTGTGTATTATTGGAAGTTAGTGCTTTATGATGTTATGTAGCTTGTATTTTTAGGAGGTGTGTGTAATTAGATGGAGCTTTATCATTTGGCAATGTTTTTAGTATTGTTGGATTCACGTGACCTGGAAGCTTGAAGGGATGAGAAATGAAAATTGAAGGGGAGAAAATGAAAGAGCATTTTTGGGGGTTTTTGGTTGAGTTTTTTGATGAGTGATGGAATGGGATTTTGACAACATTTTTAGGAATGAGTTTGATATTTTTAGGGTTTTTGACGAAATTTGGAATGTTTTGAACATATTCGGACGTTTAAGCACCAAACTTGGACAAATTTTAGTGACATAATTGAGAATTTTGTTACCAGAATTTGATGTTTTTTGATGAATTTGATGATAGTGCCAAAATTTGTCAATTCAGACAAATTTTGCTGACGTTGCGGTCAAATTTTGACATTTCAGGAGCAAAATTTGACATTTTAGTACCAAATTTTGAAACTTTAACAGCAAAGTTGGACATTTTGACAACACAACCTGATATTTTAGTACGTGCTAAAATATCAAGTTGTGGTGTCAAAATATTCCAATGTGGTCAACAATAATTATTGGACTTTTAAGTCCCAAAATTGAACGTTTTAGCACCAAAAATGATCCTTTTAAAGACCTGAGTTTCGTCAACGTGTAGTACCAAAATTGACAATCTTGAATCGAATTTTGAAAACTAACAAAGTGTACCCATTTTGAACTATGATTTAATTTAATGCAAAGTACAAAATCCCAAGTATTTTCTGACCCTATCCATATGAATACCTACCAAAATAAGACTCCAATAGAAAACCTATAAGCGACAAAATTTAACGACTCACTGCACACGCGACTTACCCCGAACACAATCATAATTACCATTTACCATGACTGTAGAGAGATTCGTCTCTAACAAAAGCCAAAGTTATACAGTTGTTACGCAAGCACCGTTAATTACCCAAAGTGACAAAATCCTTGGGCTCTTCCTATATTTACATACATACAAGTGCGACAATGAATCCTCTCAAATTTTCATTTCAGTTCAATAAACGTCTAAAATGGGAATTTCCTTTCCATGTATGTAAATTCCAAGTCATTCCGAAAGTCTCTTTCATTGCAAGGAAAAGTCATCTGTAGTAAAAACTTTAGCCAGCAAAATTATACCATGATGTAATCTCACGTTCTTGTATAAGCATATAATTAAAAAGTCATCCTTCCAACTGGAAACGTTACGTAAAATGTAAACAAACTTAACGGGAATAAGATTCTCTTCTATACCTCATCCCAATGATGTCAGGGAAATTCAATCATCCTTGACCCTCCACACTCGCTACGTTTTTCCTACTTACGCTAGAAAATAGCTTAAAATTTACTCTGAGTCAACGCATATGGGAAAAGTTGGTAGAAGCGATGCAAACGGTAAAAATGTGGAAAACGTGACAAGGAGAAAAGTTGAGTTACGAAGTGGAAATTTAATTTTCCCCATGAATTTCCTCCATCGACTTGAAATAATTATTGAAAATCTCATGAATATTTTCCAAACCTTACATTTTAAGCACGTTAAAAAACAAGGGGGAAAATATCATTGGAAATATAATTTCCAAGATGTAGAAAATTTATTAAGGATTTCTATACGCACTGGAGTTTTATCACGTGTTTTGGTGTAAACTTTGCTCCTCAAAGGCCAACGTCCGGGTAAACGTGTTGACAAAATTTCCCTATTTTGTTGATCCCTTTTGAAAATTTGGGTGTATGTTAATTCCAAGGGACATGACATTTTCAAAGGTTATTCAATAGTGTTGGAGGAAGCATTGTTAACAACAAAGTACCGTAAAGGGAGTCCTTGGGATGGGTTATTGAACTTTTCTTATGTAAAATAGATATCCTGGATTTCTTCCCCTTTCCTCGTCATTAGGCACTTTTGCGGGGGGTTTTGTTATTCCACTCTGGAAATCTTAAGTAACATTTACTCTCACTTATTATGCATGGAAATGGAAATGTGGCGGAGTGCGGAAGCTGGTTCAATGATTGGGCTCTGTTCCACTGTGAGGACGTATAGTAGGTTAGGCTAGAGAGTGCGTAGAGGAGTATGTATGTGTGTACATATAGGAAATTTATGGGTAGGAATATATGCGTAGAAATGCTTTTGTCATAGAAAGGGATACGTTTTTAGACGTAAATAATAGGATGACAAATTTGTGTACATAAATACATGTATAACATTTGTGTGGACAACAAAATGGACAATTTACATGAAATTCATGCGGGTGATGATACAAATTGCGTGATGTGATGGGAAAATAGACCGATTTCGGGTGGATGTGACCGAAAGGTTGGTCCAAGCAAATGATGTGACCGAATTTATAATAACATGAACGGAATATTTGACTGATAGAATTTAAGTTCTGACCAATACAATTTGGGATTTGACCAATCAAACCGATTTTTCGGCACATAAAACCGAATATTTGAACAATAAAACTGAACAATTGCCCGACAAAAATCATCTGTGGCTGTAAGGGCCAGGGCCAAATAATCGACCATAAGTGACCGCCAGTAACCAAAAATGCTTAATGACGTCTTCTGGAGACTTTCGCCTTCAAAGTATCCTTTGAAAATTAACATCCTGTAGACAAACTAGAATTTGCCTATACATTTTTGAAATATCAGCCTTCAAGGCAATCAAGTGTATTCTAAACCGTAGCAGTATTTCAAATAAATCATCCTGAAGTTTGGGAGCAATTAACAACTATTTATTAAGACTAATTTTTGAAGAAGACTTAGCGGACGCGTCAAATACCACACGAAGTTTGGTAGTGCTGCTTTCATCTTTGATTACTGTGTAGTGTGGTAGATAGTATTTCTGGTCATCAGGAATTTCTACCATGTGACCCAACTCCTAACAATAATAAATAATTTTTATTTATTATTGTTTGACCAACAACACGGAATTTTTTAACGATAAAACCGAATATTTGTCTTATTTTTCGTTGTACTCTTGGCGCTGGAGGACTTTGAAGTCTTTGACTGGACCAAAAGTTCAAAAATAAGTTCCTGTTGGGACGTTTCCCACATTCCAACATCAGCCTGGGAAGTTCCACGGTGTGGAGAAGGAGGGAGGGAGAAAAACAATGTTGAATATTCGTGCGTATGTTTGTTAACGTTTTCACAGGTGTCACAGGAATCCGGGTTGGTCTCTACGGCTTCAAGAACATTGTCAAGAGCGACACGTAACGTTTTCATGAAGGTCCACCTGACTTCTAGGATAGAAACACTCGTCATTGGGACTCAACTCCACTTTCGTCTGGACGACACTAGAAACTTGATCCGGTCAATCTGGAGACAATTCGAGCTTGAATAAGTAACCTGGATGAGCTTTAATTATTCTTTTGCGATTTCTTTGGCCTCTGTAATCCAAAGTGAATGTTAATTTGCAAAAACCGAATGTTTTGCCGAAAAAACTTAATATTTTACTAAAAAACTATAGTTTTCACTTACGCACCCCAAAACTTCTGCCAATCCCCTCTGATGAGTACAAATACGTACATATATGTACTTACATTATAATGCATAGGACTGTATCCATTACGATGTATACATACCCCGCGAATCACAATTTTAATAAATAGTATCTTATTTTCTCACACTCGCTCAATACATATTTGCATACGCTACACGATATATTGTGTAGTAGATTTAAAAGTCAAAACAGAAAATCCTTAATACTTTTACTTTACAACGTCATAGTATATTATTATTCAAACTGGAATAGCACGCGGTCATTCATACCATGAAAATATCATTACAACGTAACTTATCCCTCGCCCTTTATATATTACTTACTTACTTATGTACACGCTTTAAAAGCGTAAATATTTAAACGTTTCAAAGCCCCAAAGGTAATTGTCATCTCCGACCCTTTTTTCCCTCCTTTACAAAAGCCATTGTCTTTAAAACTTGTACTTTTCTTCGTCTCCTTTTATAAAATGTGTCCATATGGATTTGCATACGCGGATATAGTGTATTTATTATTATATAAACGAGCCCAAAAAATCCCATAAGATTAACTTGAGCTGAACAAAAAAGACAGGTTAAAGTTAAGACTTATGGGTGTTGTAATGTATTACCAAATTTGTGTGTGTGGAAGGAAAAGTTACGCCCTCACCAATACTTTTGCTCGCTCACGGGTCAAAAAAATAATTTTTTTCCCTTGCCAATATTCTTATAGACACATTTGCTTTTGCCTATTATTATGAACGGAGTAATATAGCATGGTGAAGTGAAGGGCGGGCGAGGAAAATATTTGCCATGAGGTTTTACCTTTTTCCATGGTTATACAATAGAGGTGAGTTTTTTTTTCGCATGTGTGATAAAAGCTTAAGCCTTACGTATAGCGGGATTCTTTCTTTCTTTTCATATCATAACAATACCATACCGTAGGATGAGGTTGGCGTAGAGTAGAATCATCATATCCTTCTCTCTCTCTCCGTCTCACTATTACTATTTACTACAATGATGATGATGAGGAGGAAATCTGATACTTTTGACTATAACGGAACCTTCCTTTTTTTGGCTTCTAAACAATAATTCTACTATAGTCATAATTTTGCCTTTCGTTTTGGTATAAACAAAGATTTTTACTGTTGGAATTGAAACTGATATAAATGAGGGATTTTAGTGTTTGTGTACAGAAAATGATTTTAAATAAACATGTCATTAAATTGTGGGGGTATGGGACTGGGACTCATGTGCCAGGATTTTCCAGTAAAAATTCATCCATCAAAGTAATGAGCAGTGCACTATTGGCAATTTAAGCGAATTTTCGGTAGCCAGAATTTCAACTAAAAATTAAAGTAATAAAAGTATCCGAAATTTGCGCTAAATTGTCTTTTTAACGGAAATGTTGGTAAAAAAACCAAAATCATAGTATTATAATTTTATATAAGTTCACTGTGTGGGCAATATAAAAAAGCAAAATCTAGGTATAGTTCAAATTCCACCTAAAAATCACCGCAATATTTTCATGAGCGTTCACTATGGTCAATAGCCCCGAAAATTAGGCAACCAAAATTTAATATAAATGAGATAAAAAATGAACATAAAAATTTCATTAGAATTACCAATATGGTCAATAACACAGAAAATTAGGCAAATTTCTTCCAAAATTGAATGTCACACATTCATGAAAATTTCACTATGGTGAACTTCTTGAGGTTACAAAATTCAATTTTTCCAAATTATTGGACAGAATATTGAAAATATTTCGTATAAATCCAAGACTGCATATGTCCGAAATTTCGTCCAATCGGAATAAAATCCGTCCAAGTGAATTCCAAATAAATCCCAAAGGTGAAGCAGAGCCACGCTAAAAATTAACATAGTCCAGCTCTTTTTATCATAATAAATCTACATGATTAGTAGAATTCAACACATGTAAATACACCCGAGTTCTGGGATATCCGCTCATGTTCAAGTACAGACAACAAATTCCTATGCAAATTTAAATTACATTACTGCACAATGAATGGAAATAGAAAGGAAATGGGAACCTTACGGTAAAAAAAACTTTTTATGTTATAAACCTTCATTAATTTCCTCCTACACAATTCTAGCTGTAATAAAGTAACATTTTTTTAATGTGGCATCTATACGAACACAAATAGCGGGACAGAAAAATATTTCCAAAGCGTTTCTCTCATCCACACGTCCACTATTACTTATCATGTGGTTCTTACCTTGCCTTATGCCCAGCCATCGCAGTGTAAGGCTGTGGAGCTTGACAGTAGGTGAATCTCTTCTGGCTTTCTTTTCCCTTTTCCTCTTACTTATACTTATTTAGTAGTAGCAAGAAAGAGTGAGGTGAGGAATTTCCTATCTCCATATATAACATGTACATGTTACTTATGTATGTGGTCATATACGTGTAATAGATTGGGGTGGATGAAGAGCAAGATTTCCTATACTCTTTCACCCTTGTAAGGATTACAGAGATGTGAAGGGGGTGGAAAAAAGTGGAGGAACCGTTATGACGGAAAGGCTGATCATGTTCTTTAAGCTTGCACTTCTTACGGTACTTTCCATCCGAGAGAGTCTTCTACATTACTTTTTACCTTCCCTTACTTACAACTTACAAGATCTTTACCTTTGAGTGGCCACATACATATTTAGATTTGTATCCCAAGACTCTGAGTTTCAAATGCATAATCATAAATATCTATATATTTGTTGTAATAATAAACCTGTTAGGAAAATAATACATTTTATTCTTGTAATTCTTAGTACGGTCGATTCACTTTGATTTTGACTGATGTAATCGGAATTTTTTTGGTGTGGAGCTACGTACACAAAGGGTAAAATTAGCGGCGGAACTTGTATTTTCGAAGGTAAAATTGACATTTTTATCAAGGAAAAGGATATTTTGCTGTTTTGGACTCAAATTTTGGGAGGTGCATTTGATATTTTGCGCAATGCAAACAAAATTTCGACCGATGCGAATGACATTGTGGCTGTTTTGAATGACATTTTTCCTATGCGAATGACATTTTGTTCTATACAAATGGTATTTCAAGTCCTGAAAATGACAATTTTTTCTGGGTAATTGCTATTTTTCCGATGCGAATGACATTTTTCAGATGGAAATGAAATTTCAAGCAATGCAAATAACCTTTTGACCGATGGGAATGACATCTTTTCGATTTGATTGAAATGTTTTCAATGCGAATGACGTTTTTTCCGATGCAAATGACATTTCAAGCAATGAAAATGACATTTTGGCCGTTGTAAACGCCTTTTTGTCCGATGCGAATGACATTTTTCCGATGCAAACTGCATTTTAAGCCATGAAAATGACATTTTGACGAATGCGAAGGAGAATTTCGCCTATGCAACGATTTTTTTTATTCGCCCATCTTACTGAAAATATGCACTACAATAATGCAAACGATACAAAATCTCTAGCACGACAAAACTAACAAATTCCACTACAAATCCTGCAAAACTCACCCTTTCCTAAATAAAGTACTCCTAATGAGAAGTGCTACCTCCACTCATTAAATCCACATCCATCCACATCCACCCTGCAACATTTCTCAAATAACATTCTAATTCCATTCCTTATCCTCTAACCCTAACACTCTACACCCCACAGTTAGGCCGATTACATCCAAACCGGACATGGTGAATTTTACCAAAATTGAACCAATGGTATAATTTGGTTCAAATTAATTTTTGAGATCATCATAGTCAACTACATCTTCAAGAAAAAAATTTTCCCTCCACCGCTACCATTATGGCCACAATGGGCCAAATGGCCAAATTCCTGACCATTGCTTAAATGGAGATTGCTCTTTACAACGGTCTGTGGCCCCCTCGCATGCTTGAGTATATTGTAAAAGTAAAAATGGATTTTTGTTCAAATATTTACGCGCATTTTTTTGGTTGCGCTACAAATTGCACCATTTTCATTGAAAGGCCTCAAAATCCCTTGTAAACATCCTTAAAAAATTAAGGAACTTTAATCTGCTACAACTTTAGTTGTACTACACGTAGAAACATGATGTTGAAAGATTCTGAAAGATTATAATTTTAGCTTTCAGAATTGTTATTGCATGAATTTTTACTTCTCCAAAGACCAGAGTTATAGGGTGAAGAGTACGAGCTATTAGGGGTACAAAAATGCCGGGTACAATCCGCGGGGTCTGGAAAAGGAAAAAAAGAAAAATTAATTGTCCTAGTCGTCCTTTTTGTATCATACACGTTTTGCCCCATAACTCTGGCCTGTGGAGAAGTAAAAATTCATGCAATAGCAATTCTGAAAGCTAAAATTATAATCTTTCAGAATCTTTCAACATCATGTTTCTACGTGCAGTACAACTAAAGTTGTAGCAGATTAAAGTTCCTTAATTTTTTCAGGATGTTTACAAGGGATTTTGAGGCCTTTCAATGAAAATGGTGCAATTTGTAGCGCAGCCAAAAAAATGCGCGTATTTTTTTGAACAAAAATCCATTTTTACTTTTACAATATATTCAAGCATGCGAGGGGGCTACAGACCATTGTAAAGAGCAATCTCCATTTAAGCAATGGTCAGGAATTTTGCCATTTGGCCCATTGTGGCCATAATGGTGGCGGTGTAGGGAAATTTTTTTTCGTGAAGATGTAGTTGACTATGATGATCTCAAAAATTAATTTGAACCAAATTATACCATTGGTTCAATTTTGGTAAAATTCACCATGTCCGGTTTGGAGGCAATCGGCCTAACTGTGCACCCGCAAAAACCCTGCAAATCTCCAACAAGTTTCATCTTCACTATGGAGCTAAATGAATTGATTAATTCAACACATGATTTTAAATGAGCCCTTGATATTTTAATGAAGCGCGAGTTCCGAATACATAATCATCCTCTCGCCTGCTTCTCCTCTCTATGTGTTACAGACCTGTGCTCACTCAGTCCGCAATGTGAGGTGAGGTGATTGTTCGATGAAATCAAGATGATGAAATATGTACATGCTTACATAGACAATGGAAGAATAAGTAGAAAAAAAATATACAAACCCAAGGCTTTATACATGTAATGCAGAAAAGTGTTTAATAAAATCCAAGTTCAAGTTCACCCTCAAGTAAAAAGAAAAGGATGAAGGAAGAAAATGAAGGGGAGATTAGGAATAAGACTGTGACTCCTATTAAGGCAGATGAGTGTGGAATTATTATTGTGAGGCATAGACACAGAAAGAAAGAAAACTGTACATGGAATCCTTACACTTTACTCCAAGGGTTACTCAAGTTCATTTACCCACATACCCACTGCCTTCCCTCCTTTTCCTTCTCATCCCATTCCTCTCCTTCTCTACTCACTATTACTATACCTGCTCTCCTCCAACAATGCGAGACTATCGAAGAGAAAAATCCATGTTGATATTCCCCTTTAAATTAACATGGATATACATACTAAAACGTCCCTATAAAATATATAGTTAACATGTAAAAAAAATTTTGTTACGGCAATTTAAACCTTTATCCGTAAAGCCACATGTACTTTTTAGCATATATGCATTTTATACATACATTTTATGTAAAGGCGTGTGTAGGATTTTGTGAGTAAGAAAAGTAACGTTATGCAACAAACAATGCAATGTTGAGAGGAGAATAAACTCGTAAATTGTTTACTACTACAAGGGTTTAGAGAGGATAAAATATTGAAGGACTTTGTTGTATTTATTTGGCGGAAATGAGGATTTTTTATTTTTTTAACATTTTACTATCATTTACTATTAAATACAGAGAAGTACGGTAGATTGGCAGAGACATTTGTATTATTGTGGTTCACAACGGAATTTATTCTATGGTGTAGGATAGGGAAAATGGACGGTACTTTTTTATGCTAAAATCAGGATAAAATGGGTTCTTGGTGGGGGAAATTGTTTATTAGGGATTTACATGTGACTGGGCTTTTGATGACATTTTCTTGAGAATTTTAATTGAAATTATTGGCAAAATTTAAAAAAATGTTTGGTCAAAAAATGTGGTAAAAATATTAGAAAATTTGGTCAAAACATTTGTTGGAAAATATGGTCAAAAATATTGTAAAATTTGGTCAAAACTTTTGTTGGAAAATATTATCAAAAATATTGGAAAAATTGGTCAACAAATTGGTTGGAAAGGTCAAAAATTTTGCCAAATGCGATACAAATTACGTTGGAAAATTAGACAAAAAAATTTGGAAAATTTGGTAAAATGTTTAGGTTGAAATTAAAAGCAGAGACATCCCCCGCAACACAAACACCCAAAAATGCCAATACAAAAAGCAAAAATGGAAAAATTCAATAGAAATGAGCCAATGGAAAATAAATATTTTAAGCCGCCAAGTTCAGCAGATGTTACATTTTTAAACCCATAGATCTCTCCCCGACTGTCCAGCTCATCCCTAATTTTTCTTTTTGACACCCGGACGTGGAACCATTTAATAAAGAAATGACTCCTTGGATTTTTACCTCCATCCTCCGTCACATCATAAATATTCCCCATACAAGCCCACCAGCCTGAATCCGCTAGGGAAGTGTTCCGGATATGTAGAGATGTCTGAATGGGTGAAAGAAGTGGTTCCGAAGATTTAGCTATGGTTCTTCCTTGATGGACAAAATAAAAGAATTTTTTCTTTTTCCCTCTTATCCAACGGATTTTTACTGTTGGAAGATTCTTCATTTCTGATGTGGTAAAACATTGCAATTGTAATGGCTCCTCTTCCATCACGCTCACGTTCATGGGCTCATTTTTCCATGGATTTAGGACTTCCAAAGGGTAGACTTGATTTTGAGACGGGTTTTTTCTTTCCTTTACAGTAGCTTCCACTTGAGATAAGATTAAAGGGCTGATTAACCATAGCCACGACGTATGCATTGGCATTGTTTTCTAAAATATACAAATACCAAATTAATGAATGTTTTGTTGGAAAAATATTTGTAAATACATTTTTATCGCTTGCGTTGATAAGATTGAAAGCCCAAAAGAAACTTTTTTAATAACAAATTGATACAGAAATATTTAGGCAATAGAATTTATATTTAAATAATACCTTACAATTTTTTATTTGCACAAAAATAGCTTGCACTCGGTGAAAATATTTGATCCCTTCCAATTCCACACAAAGTTGCACGAGACTTTTAATTATTATTTAAATAAGTGCATGATGAAATAGAAGGAATGATCTTATCACGTTCATTTGAATGAACTGATGAAGAGAAATATTTCTGGGGGCAAACGGAGCAACAAAACATAAGGCAAGTGGTCCACATAGATAGTTTCCATATGAGCGTGGGAGACATTCCAGGAAAAAAATCATCTGAATTATTTGATGCATGTAAATACATACAATGCGAGTGTACAGAAATATATGGATCAAGCATAAAGAGAGTATAATCTGTATTGGAGGGCCCCCCTTGGTTACTTCCCATGCAGGGAACTAACTATATTCTGGAGCTGCTAATGCAAAAAAAATCTTACACGAGAATTTACACGTCTTGAGGTTTAAAGTGCAACAAAAGCTAAATTTTGAAATCCACACATTTCTTTTGGAATTTAATTGCTTGGTGTGCATTTCAGTTGAAAAGTAACGCCGAGTATAAAATTTCAAAGTTTTGAGTGGAGTTTACCATTATGATTTAAACTTCTTAAGGGCGGAAAAGCAGTGGATATTTTACGAATTATTTCGTTTTGTGCAAGTTATTTAAGGGGACCGTGTCAATGAATTTTTTATCATTTCCGTCATATTCAAAGGGAATTACGGACGGGAACAGCCGTTTGATTACTAACACAAAAAAGACTGGAAAATATGTTATATACGTTGCTGAATGTTTATAGTTGTAGGATTAAATTCCTTCTTGCGGCTACTACAGCCCTCTATGCATTATAAAAAGATACTGTTTTGGTTAGCTTTCATTTGTCAGCGTCAGATTACACTATCAAATGAAATATACAACTTGCAACTATTTTTTATGCTTCCATAATAATTATTAAATTCCTGCAGGGGAACTGGGTTTGATGTAAAAGCAATTGCTGCATTGCAAATCAATTCAATAAATGAGAGGGCATTACAATTTACAATTTAAATTTAGAAAAATGTGTTATTTTCCCCAATAATAGTAATTACATGAAATTCTCAGAGAAACTAAACTTAGAAGGGAAAATATATAAAAATGAATTTGTAAATTACTTAAGAATTTCCCATTCACAATTCTCACGTGTTAATCTTATTTTGTCCATGGATTTGATATGGATTTTTGGCACGAGGAGTTTCTGCTCAAAAACAAATAGGTGGGATAAGGAAATGAGAATTTTCTTAATTTATTCAATTTTTTTAGAATTTGAATTGAAATTTCTCACTTGGAAAAATTGAGTAAAAAAAATAATGGTACGCACATTTTCATATAGGAAAAAATGCTTTATAAATTTAAGTCTAATAATTAAAATCTACGATTTATAAATAACTCTTATAAGTTGTGTTTAATTGGCGTACATTGAGAGCACGGCAGTTAAGTCGGAAAGTAAAATTCTATCATGATTTTCACCCTAAATGTGCCTCAATAACGCGGTTATTTATTAAGGCCGTTGAATTCTGGAAAGATTACACTTTTTAAACGTATTGGTGTTTTCCCCACACTCTTGTAATTTTAACCACAGCCGTTTCAAATTTTATTTTTTTCATTTGGTAAACCTATAATACGTTTCTAATTCACCAACTTTGACCTCCCAGTCTGCTCCAGCTGGTCATCACTCCAAACATTATCGGCTTAAACTTTCCAACTCCTACAATTACCTAATGCAATTTTTGCAACCTCAGCTAAATTTCAAAAACCTTGAAATACGAACCCCGTCCTCGACACATTTTATGTTTTCTGCGTCTTCAGTCTTTAGTAAATATTTCTTATAACCCGAACTCGACATTTCGACTTGTGCCGTCTCAGATTGACGACACGATAATTTAATTGTACGATTTTAAATCCCAACCCTGTGTTGGTTAAATGAACGAAGGACCAACTCACTAGAGAGTAAACCAGCTTTTCCTAACTCTTAAATGCTCCCTTTCACGATTGGTAACCTTTGCTACTCAGTGAGAATGAAGTGAAAGAGAAGGATAATTAGGAAAATATAGTAACTTTTAATACAATATAAAAGCACGCATTCGCACACAAGATTAATAATAATCAACATTTTCTTCGCTAATAATAATCATAGCTCATCATACAAATCAATCGTAGCATCAACAACAGCCAATCATATGCATTAATTATAGTAACAAACAATAAACATCAGTTCAACCGTATTCATCATAATATAAGCTATAGTACGCATAGTAACTATATATGAAGTCACGATAATTGCAGGTTACTATAATTACTAAACTCCCATAATTCCTAGGTCACGATAATTACAGGTTACTGTTATTACTAAGCTCCCATAATTCCTAGGTCACGATAATTACAGGTTACTATAATTCCTAGGCTCCCATAATTCCAGGATACTATAATTACTATGTTACTATAATTCCTAGGCTCCCATAATACCAGGATACTATAATTCCTAGGCTCCCATAATACCAGGATACTATAATTCCTAGGCTCCCATAATTCCAGGATACTGTAATTCCTAGGCTCCCATAATTCCTAGGTTACGATAGTTTCCTAGATACTACTATTTCCAGGATACGATTCTATTCATGCTCGGCTGACACACGACTCAAGTACTTTACTTTCATGTTCAAGTTTGATAGGCTTCAAGGTTTTGAAGCGTTTTTCTTTTGATCTGTACTTGGTTATCTTATTTCGGGTTCAAGTAAAACGTTCTGACTTTATCGTAACTTGTACTTGAACTTATACAAAATTACTTTTGAATCTAAAAGGCAAATTTTTAACAAAAAACTTAAGTTTAATTTGATAAAACTTTACACTTTTATTGACTTGAACTTGACCATGAATTTGTCCTCACGTAATATTTCTAAACTTGATAAAGACTTTGACTTGTGTAATTTAATCATGATAATGTTGAGGCAAAACTTGAACATGGCCCGAAAAATTCAAGTACAATTTTGGAGCTACTTGAACTTGACCCAAACTTGAACGCGACTTGAAACACTGAGGTAAGATTCAGACAGTTAACTTGACAATAAAAACCTGGTTATTATTCCTAACTTTCCCTGATGTTTTCCTGCCTGGAAATTTTGCTCTCATAGGATTAAAGAAGGGCAATCAGAACAAAACGTAAGCTTTAGGTTGCTAATAAAATTATTTTCTATGAAGATTCCAGATTCCATGTCAATGCAATGCGAATATACAAAAACACGGAACAAGCGTATACAACAATGTATGACATACTAACTATGAGTAACTCCGGCTCTCTGGGTCCATCATTGTAAACTCGCGAAGGCGGGCATATGTCTGAGCGGTCAGGGGAAAAACCTAGTGGGAAAAAAACCCTTTTCTTTGATACAAACTACGATGCCCATCCGGAATTTGAACCCGGGACTCAGACGACACTCGTAAACGAGATCCTAGCTCAGGGTTTAGCTATCAGGCACCAACCTGGAATTATTATATTCTCGAGGTGCAAAACAATCTTACTCGAGAATTTACACGTCATGAAATGTAAAATACAAAAAAATTCTATAAAATAAATTAAACAATAACAAAGAATATATCAAAAATGCCAAATGACGTCTTCAGCACTGTCACCACATACATCAAAGCAGATTATAATTCTTCATTTCTGAAAATCAAAGAACGACAGAAAAATAAATGGAAAAATCTATTAGTTAAACACACCAACAGCCTTATCACCAGAGAAATATCAACAAATCCAGAATCTGACTATGCCATGAAAAAAACTGTAATAAACCTGAGTGATTATCAACCTAATGAAGAGGAAATGAAGGTACTATCTCTAGGTTTGAATTTCGCCATTCCACCAACAGGCAAACAAAGTAAAGAACTACAACTCGAATTAATTGCTGCGGTAGAAGAAAATCTCGAATCCTACAACATACCAGAAAGAGATAAGGAAACTACACGGACGAATATAAGCAACATGCTTCTAAATGGTCGAATATCAAAAACAGACGGACAAGTATTAAAGACAGTAAGAAATCTTAGCAAAATACACAATATTTGCATATTGGCAGCGGACAAAGGCAATGCCACAGTAATTATGAACAAAGCAGATTACGATTCGAAAATGCAAAACTTAATCGATACTGGACCGTACGAGAAAATGCAAGAAGATCCTACTGAAAAACTTCAAAAACAATTAAAATCTAAATG